>OX638370.1:121856400-122096174 GCA_951812925.1 Calliopum simillimum | reverse complement strand
GATCGGATTACGGCCACACCCACCTTCCACATAGCCCGAAACTGTCCGCGATTTTGTTTTAAAAAAATTTTATTCAAAATTTTAAATTAGCGAGTCCTCCATTTTGAATCCACCATTTCGTTTTCAAAAAAGTTAACACCGAATTCAATGACCTCAAAAACTACCATAGCTAGAATTTTGTGGTGATATAATTAATTTTTCAGAAACATTATTGGGATAATTTAAGTTAGTTATTAAGATTTTTAATTACCCGTATTTGTATTTGAGATATGTACTAAGGATATACTTTAAAAGGCTATGCCTTATTGTATTATATTTAATATTAATAAAAAATTAAAATGAAATGAAATGAAATGAAATGAAATGAAATGAAATGAAATGAAATGAAATGAAATGAAATGAAATGAAATGAAATGAAATGAAATGAAATGAAATGAAATGAAATGAAATGAAATGAAATGAAATGAAATGAAATGAAATGAAATGAAATGAAATGAAATGAAATGAAATTAAATTAAATTAAATTAAATTAAATTAAATTAAATTAAATTAAATTAAATTAAATTAAATTAAATTAAATGAAATGAAATGAAATGAAATGAAATGAAATGAAATGAAATGAAATGAAATGAAATGAAATGAAATGAAATGAAATGAAATGAAATGAAATGAAATGAAATGAAATGAAATGAAATGAAATGAAATGAAATGAAATGAAATGAAATGAAATGAAATGAAATGAAATGAAATGAAATGAAATGAAATGAAATGAAATGAAATGAAATGAAATGAAATGAAATGAAATGAAATGAAATGAAATGAAATGAAATGAAATGAAATGAAATGAAATGAAATGAAATGAAATGAAATGAAATGAAATGAAATGAAATGAAATGAAATGAAATGAAATGAAATGAAATGAAATGAAATGAAATGAAATGAAATGAAATGAAATGAAATGAAATGAAATGAAATGAAATGAAATGAAATGAAATGAAATGAAATGAAATGAAATGAAATGAAATGAAATGAAATGAAATGAAATGAAATGAAATGAAATGAAATGAAATGAAATGAAATGAAATGAAATGAAATGAAATGAAATGAAATGAAATGAAATGAAATGAAATGAAATGAAATGAAATGAAATGAAATGAAATGAAATGAAATGAAATGAAATGAAATGAAATGAAATGAAATGAAATGAAATGAAATGAAATGAAATGAAATGAAATGAAATGAAATGAAATGAAATGAAATGAAATGAAATGAAATGAAATGAAATGAAATGAAATGAAATGAAATGAAATGAAATGAAATGAAATGAAATGAAATGAAATGAAATGAAATGAAATGAAATGAAATGAAATGAAATGAAATGAAATGAAATGAAATGAAATGAAATGAAATGAAATGAAATGAAATGAAATGAAATGAAATGAAATGAAATGAAATGAAATGAAATGAAATGAAATGAAATGAAATGAAATGAAATGAAATGAAATGAAATGAAATGAAATGAAATGAAATGAAATGAAATGAAATGAAATGAAATGAAATGAAATGAAGTGAAATGAAATGAAATGAAATGAAATGAAATGAAAAGAAATGAAATGAAATGAAATGAAATGAAATGAAATGAAATGAAATGAAATGAAATGAACATTGTCCACCATTTTGGATCCGCAAATTTTTTTTTTAAAAAGAATTATTGTCAAATTTGATTTCAGCGGCCCCAAAACCCTCCCTAGCCACAATTTTGCTGTGATAATAATTTTTTGTGACAATCATCCGCCATCTTGAATCCGACAATTTGATTAAAAAGGATTCTTTTTAGGATGTTTTTCGATTTCTTTTTTTGTAATTTTACCGTTATTTTGGATGTTTTTCGATAAACTTAGACTTTTGCCGATTTCTTCGATGTGTTTCAATATTTTTCAAAACTTTCGGACTTTTACCGATATGTAGGATGTTTTTCGACATTTTTGGACTTTTACCGATATTTTGTACGCTTTTCGAAATTTTTTTTTTTTATTTCACTTTTTTCGAAACTTCTTTCGATTTATGTACTTGAACTGTTACCGATATATTGGATGTTTTTTGATAATCTTGGTCTTTATTCGATTTCTTCGATGTGTTTCAATGTTTTTCGAAATTTTTGGATCTTTTTCGATATATTGGATCTTTTTCGCTTTATTTGGACTTTTACTGATTTTTTTATAAATAGTATTAATAGATTTGAATCGTTCGCATAGAAGAACTTAGTCTTAAACATGCCACTTATTCATAATACTAACAATCAAGTATTATTATTATTATTTCTTCGATGTTTTCCAATACTTTTGGACTTTTTGCCGATTTTAGGATGTTTTTTGACATTTTTGGACCTTTACCGATATTTTAGATGTTTTTCAATATTTTTCGAAAGTTTTGGACTTTTACCGATATTTTGGATGTTTTTTGTTATATTTGGACTTTTACCTATACTTTAGATGTTCTTCTATACTTTTAGAGTTTTGCCGATATTTTAGATGTTTTTCAATACATTTGGGCTTTTACCGATTTCTTCGGTGTATTTCGATACTTTTGGACATTTACCGATATTTTGGACGTTTTTCCATAAACTTGGACTCTACGGATTTCTTCAATGTATATTTTAATATTTGTTTGTGGCACATTGTTTTAGAAAATAAAAAAAGTTTTCGTTATTAGCTTTCTGGCTTTTTATTAAAACGCGTGCAGCGCCGGGTAAAACAGCTAGTAGCTATATAATTCGCCTTGGTTGATTGCATCGCTGTTCTTTTCTGATTATGAATCAGCTAAAATGATTTGGATGATCCAGCATCCAGAAGTGTACTCTTTTTTTAATTTTTTTTTAGCCAGCTTCTCATCAATATATGGCATTTTTCTAATCACTATAACTTGCAGTAATTGTCATAAGTCTTCCGCATACCTGTGATGATGCGCTTGAGTTGTGATTTATCTACAAGATCACTAATATTACAAAATTTGCATAAATTTACAAATCAATGACTGTAATTACGAAATGCATACGAAAGGGGCGAACTAAAGTCGCTGTAAATTAAACATTTAAAATCAAAGAAAACGTGAACTATCGGCTATGAGATATGAGGAAAGAGAATCCGGTTGTAATGAATGCAACATTTGTAACTAAACTCAACTTAAATACTGAATACCATAGGAAAATGTCATCGTTTTGTCTTAAAGAAAATGTAAATTAATTGCTGTTGTAGTTGTTGAAATATGATAAATTATTGCCTCGCTTCAAGTTGCTGATTACGATTTAATTGCTGCCGATTTGCAACCGTTCCTCGATGTTATGCTGGTGCGAGTACTTCAATGAATTTATCCATATCAAATCTGGCCGCATGCCTAGAATATCATATTTAAGATGGCGTGTTTTTTCCTACTATGCTAACCATGGTTACTTTTTTTTTCTTTTAGTTACAATGTATAACTCAGTAGTCAGCTTGGCAGCCTACCAGTTTTATTCCTTTAGTATGGATGTATTTTTTTTTTTATACGAATTAAAGATTTGGATGATTTGATCTTTGCGTACGGTAAGATAACTTCTTTCCGTATACGTGATTGAATGTGCGAGTACCTAGATAGTGATGCCAGCTAATTTTTCTTAAGAAAAATATGAAAATATTGTTAAGCAATTGCTTTATTTGCTTATCAATTTTATATGATAACAGTATATGTAGGGCACTACTTATATTTCGGGGATAGCAAATAATAACAACCATTTTTAGTTCAAAATGGCTTTATTGTTTTTCAAAATATTCCTCTTGATGATCAATACACTCTTGCATTCGTTCAAAGCATTTGTCATAGCAGTTTTCCCATTCCTCTTGAGACACTTCCAAAGCATGGTTTTTGAACGCTTTAACTACTTCTTCGGCGCTCGTTAATCGTTGACCACGCAGTTTACTTTTGATGTTCGGGAAAGAAACGTTTCGGAGGTTGGTTTAACAAATTTCTCCAAAGACTTCCGGTAAACAAATGGTCGCGTACCACTCAGAATTGACCGTCCTACGTTGCTCAAGCGGAACAGTGGCCACATGAACCATTCGGCTGAAGAAACAGGCGAACAACTTTTGTTGGATTTAGCTCGTCTTGGAATACCCACACGGTCGATTGCTGCTTTGTTTGCGACTCATACGCATATATCCATGATTCTTCACTTGTCACGATCTTATACACGTCTTTTGAAGCACCACGGTCGAATTTCTTAAACATTTCCTTACACCAAACGATGCGAGCCTTTTTTGAGCGATTGATAAACTATGGGGTTTCCAACGACAACAAACGTTTTTTACAACTAAGTGTTCATACAAAATCGAATGTATTGGAGTGGAACTAATATGCAAGGATGCCTCTATCTCACAATATGCCACATGACGATTTATTATTATCAGTTCATGCGCTGCATCGATGTTTTGTGGCACAAAAACCGATTTTTGACGACCTTCACGACCTTTGCCCCTTGTATTTGTCGAAAATTTAGTCATTGATGGTTCTTAGTTTAGGTTCGGTTTAAGTAGCGGCAAAATAGCCACACATAGACCTTAAAGGTCCATAGTGATACCACATCATCCTGGACGTTGAGTCACGTGATGATTCTTGGTTGCAAATAATTCAATTAAGCTGAGTTCAGTTTACAGTTTACTTACTAGGAAAAGAGGTTCTGAGAAAAAACAAGTTGAACTTAGACATGAGAGCGTGTTACCTCTCATATAAGCAACATTTTCAAAATGCTGTAGTGTTAACGTTATTTGAGGTAATAACAAAAAAATAATCACAGATACTTGGGAATAGTTCGCGCAAGATCTGAACACAACAAAGCGAATTCAAACGAAAAGACGTGGCACCACCCATTTAAGATAGATTTTAAAAATATTGATGTGTATGCTATTATATTTTTGGCCAGGCCGAAGTTGATACCCTTACTAATTGTATATAAAGCTGCCAAAACTTCAGTATTGCATCTTTTTACCAAATTCATATGAATATATTTCCTCAAATTCGAAATAACACCACCAATTGGGCATCATCTGTAATGGGTTATCATCCGCTAAGCGTTAATCCGTTAAATTAAAGCGTGCGCTGCCGACAATTTACATAAAAGCCGTTTAATGTTTCAGCATTTCGAGCTTTGGACACGAGGAGAGAGAGCGATCTCCGCTTGGTGTAATTTCAATTTGCAATTCTAATTCGATTTGTTGCAGCTGCTGAGCTGCTGTTGCTGGCAACACGTTGTGATATTAATGCGATTGCGTTACAACTGTAATCGTTGCGCAGAAGTTGGATGGTTGTTTGTTTGGATTCACAATTTTATTATGATGATTTGTTAGTGTTTTTACTTACAAATATTTAGACTAATTACAAATGCGAAAAAAACAATGACATATATTTTATTTTATGTCTACAATATTGAGGATCAATAGTTCTGTAATTATTGGAATGGCGAATTTTCTGCGCCTGTATCTACGTAACTTCAGACCTAATTTAATTAATTTGGAAGGATTTTCCTTGATATTTTCTTTAACAACAGCATTATTTATTTGACAAAATTTTCCATTTACAACAACACATTCCTGCATGTGGCCTTTCCACCAATATATGCACGATTTGTCAAAAGATCGTTTATAATTTATGATTTCCCTAGGCGACTGAACGAGTCTGAAACGGCAGGCATTTGAAATGAATAAAATATAAAATGACACGCTTTGAAAATTACCATTTGTCCAACTGCAGTGAAACGCAGGACACAGCCTGAATGCATTTAAATGCTGCAAAGCACAAACAGTCATCGACGCAGTTTTTGGTGAATCAACAGCAGCAGCAGCAGCAAGTGAAATAGGAGCGGACCGCCTGCCACGAATAAAAAATTAAATTCGATAAGTTAAAATATTTTTTTGGACCACCTCCCTACGATATGTAGGTATGGTTCAGACAGGTCATGAACGAAAACGTTTTAACGCACTGATCTAGTGGAGATGAGCAACTAATTGTGATAGTTATCTTACATATATCAAATTGCGATTGATACCACGCTATTAACCTATGATATTGGTATTTGGTAAATCTAGTTGCGAAATCACAGTCAATAAGTTCCAATAAGTTAGCTTAAATGATGACGAGAGTTTAACTAATGCTTCATTTTCACAGTGTTTTGGTTAACTAAAGCAACGAACATTTTGCAATATTGTTGCATAGTATGGTGGCTATACCTTACAGTGAAGAAAAGAAATTAAATAAAATACAAAGATAAGCTCTTTTAAGAAAATCAGGCAAATGAGGACAATTCTGATAAAAGCATTGAGAGGAGCTGATTTCGGAACCGGTTGTGGAATTTTTGGCAACGCCATTAATTTTTTAGGGTCGATAAGACTAAGTGTTTGAGAAGTATTTGGTATTTTAAGCTGAATTTGCAATAGCAGAGTTATATTGTTACGAAATTTCCTGTCTCTATGACGATAATTTCGATCTCTGGATTGTGTAGCAATCAAAAACACACACTTTATTTAGTTATAAAATGGTTTATTTAAATCACAAATGTTTAGTTTCACACGGTACAATTGTTTATTTCACTATTTATTACATTCAAAATCTAATATCACAATTAGCACTTTATTTACTTTCACTGGCACTGTATGTACAACTCTTTCACTTTATTGCTTAAAATCAACTGTCTTGCAACTCTCATGAACAGCTCCTTTTATACCCAAATGAACGTTCTAGAATTGCATTAGCGAAACATCTGGCAACATCTCGTTGATTCTTTCGGCTAATAGTTTCCTGACAAAACTTGACATCACTGTCAAGTACTCTTGTGACGTCACTGGTTCTATTCTTGAAATGTCGCGAAGTTTCTTTTCATGTGTTGTTATTTTTCGTCACAATATATTTATAACCTGCTGATATAATCATATATGTTGCAACGAACGGCACAGAATTCTGTTTCTTTAGCATCAGCTGTTGGTTAACTAATGGATTACCAATATAATTTGTGAGTTTAACTAATGGTTAATTTATTAAATTTGGGCCTTATCAAATGATTTGTTATATCAAAATTAAAAAAACCAGAAATTCAAGTTGGAGCCTGCTTTTATAACTACCAGTGAGGGCATATTAAGATACTGCAATCGTTCGAAACACGGTGCCTTGATGAAAAACTAGAGATAAGATAAGGAAAATAGAGAAAAATTATTTTTTAAACTTTGCAATTTTGCTGCTGTGAATAATGCTTTAAGTAATTTTGATTGGGATATTGAATTTGAATTTGGTGTTTTCGTGTATTCAAAAATGTCCTTGCAAGTGTTTGCAATGAACACATTCCTAAAGTAAAGGGTCGTGCCTATAAGGTACCATGGCATACCAGAGGACTAAGAAAACTAAAAAATCTTCGTTCCAAATTTTATAAAAAATTTTTGGTTACTCGTAGTAATATCTGTTTTCTTAAATATCGGCATTATTTGAGGGAATTCAACTTTTTGGATAAATACCTTTATAAGCAGTATATTTTGAACTTTAAAACTAGTATTAAGTCAAATCCTAAAAATGTTTGGCGATTTGTAAATTCAAAAAAAGGTTGCTCAGCTATCCCTGCTAAAATGTTTTTGAATGAGACTACATCAAACGATGCACTTAGTACTGCTAATCTTTTTGCTGTTTTTTTTTAAGTCAAACTATGATGCACCTAGTACTTTTTGTCCCAATGTTTCTGATTGAATTGTTCCCTCTTTGGATTTTGGATCTCTGATTTTAACACAGATGGATATTTTAAGTGGTAGTAATAAACTTAAAAATTCGACTACTATTGATGCAGATGGTGTATGTGTTTTTTTCTTAAAAAATTGTGCGTTATCTTTATCGCTTCCTTTGATGGTAGTTTTTAATAAGTCTTTGCAATCAGGTGAGTTTCTTGATTGCTGGAAATTGGTATACATTACTCCCATTTTCAAGTCCGGGTGCAAAAGTAATATTGCTAATTACAGACCTATTTCTAAATTGACAGCAATTTCCAAACTTTTTGAGACCTTAGTAAAAGATAAAATGTTTTTTGCTGTTAAGAATATCATTTCGCCTTTTCAGCATGGTTTTGTCCCTGGCAGGTCGACTATTACAAATTTGTTGTTATTTAGTGAATTTTGTATTTCTGCTTTCCTTGAAGGCTGTCAAGTAGATGTCATATATACTGACTTTGCGAAAGTATTTGATAAGGTGTCTACTTATAAACAAATGTGAATTATTGTATTTCACTCTAGTTTTTTGAATTGGTTAAAATCTTATTTAAATAATCGTATGTGTATTGTAGTTTTCGATAGTGTAAAGTCCTCCATTTTTTGCGCAACTTCTGGTGTTCCTCAAGGAAGTGTTCTTGGCCTGTTATTGTTCATAATTTTCATAAACAATATTGTGTCTGTTTTTAAGTATTGTAATTGTTTGCTGATGATTTAAAAATTTTTATGAAAATAAAAAACGTTGCAGATACTGAAACTCTTCAGATTGAATTGTCCAAACTTCATATGTGGTGTTCTAATAATTTGCTCATGTTAAATTTGAGTAAATGTGTCTCTGTATCTTTTTCTAAATCAAATAGCCTTATCTCCTCTAAATATAATATATCTAATGCTTCACTTCTGCCTCTTACCCAAATTAAAGATTTAGGTGTTGTTTTTGACTGTAAGTTTTGGTTTCGAGCCCATTTGGATTATATTATCCCTAAATCATACTCTATGCTGGCCTTTTTAAGGCGTAATAGTTGTTCTTTTAAGGATCCCTATACCCTAAAAGCTTTGTATAGTAGTCTTGTTAGGTCTAAGTTAGAGTATGCTGCTATTATTTGGAACCGGTATTATGATTTGCATAAGGCCAGAATTGAAAGGGTGCAAAAATCTTTCACTAAATTTGCTTTGCGTTCCATTAATTTTGACTTAATTTTGCCCCCTTACAATTCCCGTTGCCTTTTGATTGGCTTAAAAACATTGGAAGCTAGAAGGAACATTTTGTCCTTAGTTATGGTCCATGATATTGTTTCTGGCTCGATTGATTGTCCGATGTTATTAGCTATGATCCAATTCAATGTCCCATCAAGAACACTAAGAAATCATGATATTTTTCGTCTTGATTTTGCTCGTACAAATTATACTTCTAATACTCCTTTGTCTAGAGTTTTAAAAATATTTAATGAATTAAATCTTTATTTTAGTATTGATTTTTCTTGTTCGAAAACTGCTTTAAAATTGTTAATAAATAATATCTTGTAATATTTGCATTTTTTATTATTAAGTGTTCTCCTAGTCTGTAAGAAATAATATTTCATAGACCGAATAAATAAATAAATAAATTATTTAAATGTTTTAAGCAAAGATGTTGGATGTTCATTGTCTTAGGAAAACTCTCACAACCGAAACCGTTCACAGAAGTTTGCCACCAATTTCTAAGTGAAACCTACAAGGCTGCAAAAGAACATGGGCAAAAAATCAACTGTAAATTGACGTTAAAGAAAAAATCCAAGATTTATGAAAGTCGTGGAGATAAGTTAATCTTCAAAAATCTTGGAGTCTTTCTAGATCTGAAGCTAAATATAACATAGAGCAATGATGCAAAAAAGCTTGTCAAGCATTTTATGCATGCAAAAAACCTTCAGCAAAACAATGGGGACTTCAACCATGGAATGGTAAAACCGCAGTATGTCCAATCCTCACCTACGGCCAGCCATGAATAACGGGTACAATAAAAAAAAAAACTGGTGTGAGTACGGGTGTTGATGCCTAACCCTAGCTCTCCACTCTTTCCAACTGCTCCCTGCAGCCTCATTCATTAAAGCCACTGCATCGTGCAGTGCGATTAGGTTCAGAGAAGCCGGTTGATGGTTGGAAAAAAAATTGTGGTCACAGTCCCATCCTTGATACACTGCCAGTCGATCTTTTCAACTCCCCAACAGATTACAACTGCCCTATATTAAATTTTGAGAAACACTTTGGTGTATGGTTTTCCGAAACAATCCAATAAGAAGACAATACGCTTAGCCTAAATTTCGCAACTATTATATACACTGATGGTTCGAAAATGGACTGTGACGTGGGTGCGGGTGTATTTTTAGAAGACCTCAATTTATCCCAATCCTTTAGCTTACCCAATTCAGCTAACGTCTTTCAGGTAGAAGTTTATGCCATTCTCAAAGCCTATAGGCAAGTAGACGCTACTTATCTAAGAGTAATGAAAATTTTGATAAGCTATCAAGACATGGCTCCTCTCTCAGTGCGACATATTCAGGGAGTATATACACTTCAATAGGTCTAGTGAAGATGGAAAACTTTAGAAACTTGCAGAATTTCCGGAGCAAGTTGGCCTTCACTAAACAATTACAAAACAACAGACCTGCTATCAAAAAACCGCACAAATATTTCAATTATCGCTGCAGTTCTTACTGGACTCTGAGCCATCGGCAACATTTCCTTGTCGCACTTGCATGGATGCTATCGAGAAGGAATCTCTCGAGCACTTTTTCTGCAACTATCCTGCTCTATTTAGATCCAGGCTTAGGGCTCTAGGAAAACCCTTTTTCAATAGTAGCCGGAAGTTCTTGGGCAGAGTTTCATAAAAGATTGCTTGCCAACATTTTGTGCACTGATTTCGTGCGATTCAGCTTTGGAAAATATCGCGCATCTCTATTTCATACCTATCAAAAGAATTTTGGTTACCAATGGCTTATAATAACTAAATTATTACATTCCACAAGCAGATGGAGGCAATGCACGTAGTATCCAATCACCACCAGGGGGCACTCAAGTTCAGTATATGCATATGCATTCGCATTAGATGCAAAGACACCAACTAGCGATATCTATGCTGAAAGATTGTTCTGTCACTGCAAAAGTGCATAAGTTATAGGAGGGGTATCAGTACCAACAAAGCGGAGGGGCAGCTGAGTATCAATGGCACCACAATTTGCATTAGGTTGGTTTTTTTTAACTTTTTCCTTTGACGGTGACGGCAACGGTGAGTGGCATGGATATGCATATTAAAAGAATTTGAATGCTGCCTGTCAGACCACCAAGGAGACCACTAGACCACGCATGCCTGAATGCCAAATGAATCAAAGGAACTAACCAACCAGTTCAATTACCATTTGGATAGTTTTTTTGGATTTTGTTTTTGTAGCTACCATTTCGCAAGCCATTTACCAGAAATACGCAATCGCATTGCATTGAATTAAAGCCGATTTAGCATTGGGCATCCATTTTACTGATGCACTGATGTGTCGAAGATCTTTTCAACCGGATATCATGATCAATTTAATTTAACTTGTTTGCTTGAATTTGAATTTTTCTTAATGCCATCGGCTGGGTCGTTATTTAAATCCCTAGAGGATTTAGTTAAAACCGTGCACTTGGCAATGCGATGAGCATTGGCGTAAAAGGAGATTGCTTTTGTTGATGTTGTTGTTGAGCACATGTGTAACTTTGGTATCAGAGTGATGTGACACTTGCATTAATTGTGTTCTTTTTTGTTGTTGTTAAATGCAGCAGCTGTTGGTTGTTCCACTGAAAGCCGGTTTCATTTGATTTGTTGCCACTGTCGTTATTGTCTGTTTTTTATTTGTAGTATCTTATTGTTAAGGTATTCTTGGGTATTATGAGGCAATTCTTTTATAACAGTGGTTCTACGATGTTTTTTATGTTATAAGTAGGTCCTGAATTGATTACCTTCAGTTTGGCTCTCGTCAAATTCAGTTTCCAGCTGAAGCCATATCCTGAGAAAAGGAACTCCCTCAATTCGTTGGTGACTACCACCTATGTAATAAATTAAACCTTAACAAATGACTGGACAGAAAAGTTCAAGAAGGCTGGGACAACACCCTAGGCCACAAACAATAAAAGCACTCATGCCAAGAGTTTCCAAGCAAAAAACAAAACAGTTATTTATGCTGAACGGAAAAAGTATACGGACTGCTGCAGGATTTCTCACGGCACATTGCCCTGCAAGGAAACACCGCTCCAACATGGGTTTAATCCAGGACGAATTCTGTAGATTCTGTCACGTAGAAGAGGAAACAGCATAAAATATTCTAAAGGGTGATCCAATACGAGGTCCCTTTTCCAACTGGGTTGTTTTTACAACTGTTATGTGTCAAATGGCTTGTCCATATGACGGTGTGTTTAGTATTCAGTACGACTCAATCATGAATAGACTTACCCCTGAACAACGTTTGTTAATTGTGGAAACTTACTACCATAATCAGTCATCAGTTAGAGAATGTTAAAGAGTTCTTCAACATCATTTTGGTCGTTATGACCGTCCAACTGAGCGCAATATTCGTAACACCATCACCAGATTTCGAAGCAGTTTTACACTATTGGACATACATCATTCAACAAGAGTGCGCAGAACCCGTAATTTAGAGAATATTGCTGCAATAGCAGAGAGTGTTCGTGAAAACCGTGAACATTCCATTCGTCGTCAATCTCAGGCTTTGGGCATCTCTTATGGATCATTGTGGCGTATCTTGAGGCGTGATCTTGGTCTGAAGGCTTATAAAACACAGCTCGTACAGCTTCAAATTGATCCATTATTTTATCGAAAAATTGTGTTTAGCGACGAAGCTCATTTCTGGTTGAACGGCTACGTTAACAAGCAAAATTGCCGTATTTGGGCAGATGAACAACCAGAAGCAATCCAACAGCTCCCAATGTATCCCGATAAATGGTCTGTTTGGTGTGGTTTATGAGCAGTAGGCATTAGCGGACCGTATTTCTTCAAAATTGCGGATGAAGCCCGTGTTAAGGTCAATGCTGCTTGCTACAGAGCAATGATCAATGAATTTTTGTTGCCAAAAATTCAGGATATTTGTGTAGCCGACCTGTAGTTTCAACAGAATGGCGCAACATGCCATACAGCTGGAGAAACAATCGCTTTATTGAGGGAAACGTTCGATGAAAATATCATCTCAAGAAATGAACCTGTTAATTGGCCACCAAGATCATGTGATTGACGCCATTGGATTATTTCTTTGGGGATATATTTAATCACTTGTTTATGTCGACAAACACGAAACTATTGACGCTTTGGTAACCAACATAACTCGTGTTATTCAAGCAAAACCGGCCGATATGCTCGAAAGAGTTGTCGAAAATTGGACCCACAGAATGAACCATCAAATAGCTAGTCGTGGGCAACATTTGAACGAAATAATTTTTAAACATTGAGTTGTAGGAACCGAATTATCATTCCAAATAAAGATTTGCATCAATACATTGATTTTTATGTATTTTATTTAGGAAACAAAGTAGGAAGCTCTTATTGGATCACCCGTAACTTTATTTGAAATTTCACTTAAACGTAGCATACTTTACGGTTTTGTTTAGTTATTAAGAGTCAAATGTTTTTTTAAAAGTCTAACAAAAGCCAAGAAATATATTCTAGTGGTTAATAAAAAAGTTTTTTCTTTCATACGGTGGTCGTCCCACCTTAATGTATATATACTTTTGGTCATTCTTGGAGTAGTGTGAAGTTAATGACTGACAGTTGATCAACATTTAATCAGAAAGTGCATTGACAGCTTGTTAGGATCTTATATTTAAATTTGATAAAAGAGTAACATATCAATGGAGTGTATAATTTTGGCTTTGTGAAGTTTATCTTACAAATATATAAGCGTGGCATGGAAGTCTTAAATTTTCAGTCAGTGTCGCCATTGGAGTCTATCTAGTCATTTTCGTCTCGGATATCACCGCAACAAAAAAAAAATAAAGTTAGATCATTTGATGAAATTTGGCTAACACTTTGATCCTTTAATAGTACCACATCGTCTTCTGCCTCTGTAGACTAAAGCACAAAAAATAATTTACTGAATGCCTTGTTTGAGTAACTAAAGGCAAACTTCACTCAAATACTAAGAATGGTTCGGACCTAAACAACAAATGGGCTATTTAAGTAAAAGTCGTCAAGTTTTGGAATAATTATTTCGTTATTCGGAATTTTTGATCTTAAATTTTTCTTTTCTACAATTATTTGATGATTTTTTTGATGATCTTTCTTTGGTATTTTTTAAAATTTTCTTAGGCTAAGGCTTTTAAAATCCTATTACATGTCTATGCATGTTGGCTTAAATTTTAAAGACAATCCTAAGTAAAAAAAAGAAAAATCATTTGCTTAACAATTTCCTTGCAGAGCCTACGCTCAAATTATTTTGCATACCAAACTGGCGCCATATCAGTAATTTGATCTAAATTTGCCATAAAAATACTTTTCAACTAACTGTTGATAAGCGATATCAACGAACCTGCAGCTGAACCCCGTAATTAAAAGCCAACAACGGAAGCTCCAGTGCCTGTGTACCAGCAGTATCAACTGTGCACAGGCATAAAAGCCCACTTTGAACAATAACAAGATCGACTTGGTGCGCCGAACTTGCTACGAGAAGTAAGTAAATAAATCTCAGAGGAACCAACAGCAACACTTGTGCACATGTAATCCTAGACATTACATGCTGTGACACTCGTTACAGCTACACGTGAAGGTGATGTTGATATCATCATAATGATGACGATGATGTTGATCATAATGTTGCTGATGCGCGGTCGGTCGTTTGGTTGCTTATTTGGCTCATGTTAATATTAAAAATGCTATACAAGAAAGCGGGTAACATGCCATGGCATGGTATCGTATCTGGTAACATGTTTAATCTTTAAGAATATTGAACATTTCATTATTTTTTTTCTTCCCTGTATTCGCTCTATGATGTTTAACTCGTACTTATGGATATGCATTGAACTGGTGCAAACCATCGGTGGCGGCATTGCAGAAGCATTGGTCAGCATCAGTGGTCCCATGTGAATTCAGGTGATTATTACTGGCGAGTGAACGAGTGAATATTTCTGCATATCAGTGAGTAGGATAGAAAAAAGTTATATATTACAACGTTCATTGAATTCCGAAACACGTACTAGAGAATAACACGCAGGATGAACACGAAAACTACTGCGCGTCACTTTGGAAAACAACTTTGAAAAAATGGAATAAGCTACAAGATAATTTATTGCTTAAAAGAAGTTTAAACATTTAACTCCGGTCTTGGCAAATAACACAAATGTATTTGAAAATTTTAAGTAAGTCTACTCAAGACAATGCATCCATTTAGAGACGGAATCTACAACACTACCCGGTTTTCATTCATTTTAAAGCTGAGTTTTTTTAATTAAATGAAATATTGGGAAATTAGCTATGTTTACTCCAGAGGTCACCAGCCCAAAGGCCGCTGGCAATGAACATTGAAAAAGGTACAGAGTTTCCAAGATAAATAAGAAAACGGGTAAAAAACTGATGTCCAAAAAGTGAGGTCCATCGGTGAAGTATCCCAAGGATAATATATTCGCTGGAAGTGACTTCATTTCTTCCAGACTTTTCAAGACCTAGCTTAGTTAATCATTTTTTACATGGACTTAAGTCCATATTAGGGGTCTGCACAAGACCTCTTGCTGGAGTTTTAAGACATTTCGTTTCAAAAAACCTTATTATCTTGCACTAGCTTTTTATTTATCAAATACTTTTGTTTAGTGTCGCGTGCAAATGTCTTGACAGTGCTTGGATATGAAAGAAGAAAAAACAAATCAAATCACGGTTGGCACAATAAGCCTTATAGGCTGCGGTGACATTTGGCATCTAGATCACAACCCCATTCTGATTTTAGTTCTAGAATCAGGTTTTTCTTACTCTGATAAAACCATACAGTGTGTTTCACTCACTGTGCAGTGAAGATTTGGATCTTGAATTTTTCGGATTAAATACACCAGCTTAGAATAAAATGTGTGAATAAAAACAGTATACAAATATTTCGAGATGTCTTGTACAGACCCCTAGTTCATGTTATAAATTTCTGTGGCACAAAGCAAATATAGCTTAAGTTGACTCAAGCAAAATAGGTTTAAGCTCAATTTTCAAATATTTAGTTCTGGGCAAAGAACTACGGAAAAATAAAATGTTTTCTCCATAACTTCTCTGATCACCCTGTGCTTTGTTTTTACTTATTCTTGTCACCTTACTACTATACCCATGTGTTTAATTGACTTACTTACATATGTGCCACCTGACATTTGAAAAACCATGTACGTTGTTGAATTCTGTCACTAGTCTGTCCTCAAACCACTTAATTCCGCAATTCCAGTAGCACTGAATTTCCACACACTCTGTTGTCACTTGTTGCTTTCACATTCTTAGCAACATGACATGTTACTGGCAATGTTGCAGTGTCACACCATGTCAACATTGTTGTAATTCAGCTTACGGTAAATAGGCATGTCGCAGCAATGTTTACGAGCAGAATTTCATTCAACATGCATGTAATTGTAGCATTTTTTGGCATTTCATTTGTTTATCGCATGCAAAATCTAAGATGATGTCACATTATGTATGGCAAAATGTTGCAAACAAGTTGCAAGCATGTTATCATTAGATTTAAGTTCATTTTTACTAAGTAAATATTTAAGTAATTAAATCATATATGTCTCACAAGTGTCCTATTCCACATCAAAATTAAGTTAAATTTCTTAGGACTAAGTATTTCAAAGTTCAAATTTTGAAAAAAGTTCTAATAACTTAAAATAATTTATTTGAACAATTTACTTTAATCCATTATCATTAATTTAATTTTTAATTCCTTCACTGCCTTATCAAAATCTTAAAATGGATTAGTTAATTTTTAGCTACCGTTTGTATTACTTAAAAAAAAAAAAATCAATTGATTACACTGTACTAGTTGAAAATTTGGTCGGACGGGAAATAGGTCATTCCTTCCTAATTCGGGCATGGGGAATTCAGTGGTGTTAACCGTTTTGCTGGATTGGTTCTTCGTCCCATACAAAAAGTTCAAATCAAAATTTCGTCTACAAAGTGGTGTTTTTCATAAAGAATCTTTTATTATATTATGATGAATCAATGATTTTTCATCAAAAGAATGTTTTCCCGTTCAGGATGTATTAACTAGCAATGGAGTTGCTAATTTTTTTATCAATTCATCGGATACTTCTTAACTTTAACGTTCATTTTTATCGAATTTTCTTATAGAGTGGGCGCTAGACGGACTTGAGTATGCAAAATATGAGTACGAAAAACTGAGCTGAGTTTCTCATAAGTCTGGCTATGAGTGACAAAAAAGTGGATGCTGCCAGGAACTGCGGTGGTCCATGTTTTTAAGCCCCTACCTCGGTCCAGTCCAAATATGGTTTTCTGTCCTCAGTTTTTATAGCAATTTATGATGGATCGGGACCTTCTTATTACGATTATGATCTTGGTTTTTTTCTATCACGTCAGGACCCTGAGTTATCACTGTTTTGAGGTCTATGAAAAACTATATAACAAAAACAGCAAATAGTAAAATTAATTTTTGTTAATGACTACGGATAGCAAAAACTACCCTTAACAAGCCGTACTTAAATTATTTTTCAATTGGATCACCACATCCTGAGTAATAAGCCTTAAAAAAAACAGGATATCTCACAATAACATCCAAAGGCTATTTGCGGACCGATAACTATAGTAAAAACTTTAAATTTTATTTATTTTATTGCAAAAATTTCAAGCTTTTAGAGAACAAAATCATATGACAAATGACAGTTCTATTCTAGATTTAGTGAATAAATAAGCCCACAAATGACTGAGCAAAAATTTAAATTTTTAAGAAAATTCGGAAAAAACTAACGTTAAAGTAAAAAAATATCCAAAAAATTGATTTAAAAGTTAGCAATTCGAATGTATATTAATTCATAATGAACTGGAAAATGTACTTCTGATGAAAAATCATTGATTTATCAGATGTTACTAAGAGATTCTTTATGAAAAACGCCTCTTTCTAGACGTAATTTTGATATAAACTTTTTGCATGGGGTGATGAACCAATCCAGCAAAACGGTTAGCACCACTGAATTCCCCATACCCGAATTAGGTAAGAATGACCTATCTTCCGCAAGACCAAAAAAAAAGGTCCCAAAAACTAGTACAGTGTTATTGACCAACGATGTTGCCGCAACATGCGACAGCATGACTTCCTTTTAAGTTTGTTGATACTCCCTGTGGATTTTGGTACTTACAAGTATATCCATTGAATTGTCACATGCGGTTCCACTTAATTAAGTTCCACAATTAATTGCACTGTAATTGGATGTACGAATGTATTTGTGTGTTGTAATGCCGCCTTACTTAAGTAATGAGTTTTTTTTACTTAATTTTTAAGGTGACATCAATAAATTGAACGAATATGCCACTTTGACCGAACAGAAATATACAATAGATTAGATTTAACTACTACTAAGTGTAGGCACTCCGATCTCAATTAGAAACCTATTGTGTGAAGCTTTACTAGCACCAGAAAAATTCTAGGATGCAAGAGAAGTTCAGCAAACTTAGAATGTTTTCTGAGTTTTTCAATTTCGGTTGATAAGCTTAAACTAACGAAATCGACGGATTTTTATATTCATTCTATAGCTTGTATATTGGTTCTTCAGCTTCTTACGAGTACCTACTTTTTTTTTGGAAAATTGTACCATACTATATGTGCGTTAAGGAATATTTCTCTCAAAGGATCTTATGGCCATCTTCAACATTGCCTTTTAAAAGACTTAACCCTCTAACCGCCAATGTAGATAAACTAGAGCAAGAAAAGTAAGAATTTTGGTTTTAAGTTAATATTGGCCTGGAAAACACGAATCTTAAGTCCGTTTGTTGATATCTTTTCTTTTTGTACCAAAAAATTTAAAAAAGTTAATGGCTGCCTGTGGGCTGCTATATCGGTTAAAGCGTAAGAAAATTAGACAGTTGTACATTTTAAACATGAGATAAAATTCAGTTTTTATTAAACACAGAAGACCATAATTGTAGGTCTGGTAAGAAAATAATCAGGCAAACGATCGAAACCGTCATACTGCACATCAACTACTGGATACTTTGCTTTGTGGCCATGATAATCAGTGTGACCACTGGTATTAGGCATTCCGCATTCCCGCATTCCCGCATTCCGGTTTCGCGGAATATATGGGAATTCTGCGGAGGATAGATACAAACCACAGGATGGGTCACAGGTTGCGGATAGTAAAGGGCTTCTAGGTATAGAAGTTAGCCGCAAATACACGAATAAGGGGTCCAGAAAGGTATCAGGTGACCAGCGTTGCGTCTTGAAAGAAAAACCCACAATGCCTGTAGCTGGTGCTGACAAGGCGATTTGATCCAGCCTTAAAATAAGCATTATTGAAGAGCGTCTGACCAAGATTGGGCCGCTTCCAGGTCAGCGCCTGTTCCAAATTGGTCGGTTGAAATTAAAACTGAATTTGGCCACTATTATTTGCAGCGATTGCCGGATCCAGCCTTCAACTGCGTGGGGAGTTGCTGAGAAGATTATACTAATGAAGCATGGAAAACAATGGAAACGAATTTTCCAAGTGGTACCCACCAGAATGTGGTTAATCCATCTGCCTCTGCAGCATGCACGTTGCATAAAGAGGTGCAAGAAACATGCATAGTTAGGAAATATTCTCCTATAATCGGAACCGATATGGTTCGTCAAAATTTAAAAAACGTTCTCTGTATTATCAAAGAGTAAGCGTGAAACTTGATTCGGCTATCCGAAAACAACTATCAGGATTCCGGCAAAACCGATCACTAACTTAAACGCCGAACTACACCAAAAATGTAATCAGAGGACAGTAGCAAACGAGATCAGGCTGCGCAAGTGTAGATGGATTGGTCATATTCTCCGTAAAACACACAGCGAAGTCTGTCGCCAGACCCTTAAGTGGAATTTACAAGGGAGAAGAGGACGTGGTATCCGAGAACCACCTGGAAAATTTCGCTGCATAAGGAAATCCAAGAATCGGGAAAGTCGTAGCAAGAGATAAAAGTCATTGCAAAGGATCGTGATAAACGGAGACGTTTAATTTATGCCCTGTGCTCCTTCTAGGAGTTACAGGAGAACATATCGACGGCTTATATTCAATACACTCTATCTACAAAAACACAATTTTTCAGGAGAGCAAAAAAACTGTTTTATTCGCTATTTTTTATAGTGTTAATCAAACGAAGTACTACGATATTAATTAAAAAGAGCCACTAGATCCCTCAAATAAAAAAATTTAAAAAAACCTTGGTTATTCGCCTTATTATAGCAGATAGAGGATATTGCAATTCAAATATAATATAAAATGCGTGTTCAAACAAACAGATAGAGCCTATTGCACAATAATAAAAACCAATTTTTTTATGAATTATTTATTAATAGATGGTTTTTTAGCAAAAGAAAACTCAAAATAGGTTAGGCGCCTGCCGGACTTGAGAATGCAAAATATGATAACCGAAACCTGAGCTCAGACTATTATAGGTCCTTATTTTTTATAGCCATTTATTTTGAACTTTGATCTGCTTATTATGAATCTAAACTCGGTTTTTTTTCTATCATGTAACGATCCTGAGTTATCCTTGCTTATAGCTTGCTATATAGCTCTAAGTAGGCCTCAAAACAGTGATTTTTGGACTTCTAAGAAAAGATAACTCAGAATTTTTACATGATAGAAAAAATCCTAGTTTAGATGCGTAATAAGGAAATCCCAGTTAGTGATGAGCAAAATTAGTCTTGGTCTTGATTCTTGGTCTTGTTCTCGGTATTAGACGCTGATATCATTGCTAGACCAAGACTTCTGTGGTCTTGGTCTTGCTCAGGATTATCATCAAGACCAAGACTGCTTTTTAGTCTTTCGAATTTATAGTTAATAGGTGTGTCACGCCCGTTTCAAGCATAAAATCATATCTCAATTCGAAATTTGGCATCTTTGAGACCAAGACTTAATGACCAAGACACAATATGCAAGAACAAGACCAAGACTGCTATGATCTTGGTCTTGGTTTGCTCACCACTAATCCCAGTCCACCATAAACTGCTATAAGAAACTAGGGCGCAAGACTATGGTAGTAGGGGCGGGGAGTAGGGTACGTCTACTTTCTAGTAACTTGATGTACTTTATATAAAAATCTGAGCTCAGATTTCAGTTCTCATGTTTTGCATTCACAAGTCCGTCTGGATACCGCTCTAATACCCAGTTTCTTATGACTCGTATATACAATTGAGGAGTGGCCGTACCAAAGGGCCTAAGTTATGTGCTATAATAATCAGTTATTTGATCGGTATAATTTTTTTAACATAATGCCATCAATTCCACGCCATCGAGTCAATTTTTCGTGAAAACAGAAAACAATTATTATCATTTCTAACAAAATGTCACCCGATTCATATTGTGACACAACTTTTGCCTCGAAATGGTACCTAGGCCCTTTGGTGCGGACACTCCTCAATTGTATTAAATTTCAAATCAAGTTTAACCGATCACGCCCATTTTTGATCCCAGATAGCCTGGTAATATTGTTTTCATCTGTATCAAATTTCATGCGTCTAGCCTTATCTGTTTGTTTACAGAAGGGCCAATCACGACTCAGCAGGGCTATCAAGGTTCAACATACAAAACTGAAAACATCAAGAAAATTTATTTTCGCCATTTGGAGCCGATTGACGACCGTTTGTCATGACCTTGTATATAACGGCCACCCACTAAATATAATAAAATGAAAAATCTTTCATTTTTCATATGTAGATAGAGGATATTGCATTTCACAAAATCGATTGCTGTAGATAGTGAATTTCTTTAAATGGAAAAAAGTAGCTCTGGAAGCAAATTTTTCGTTTGGAATTAATATCATAGATGCCATTTGTCTCAATGAAGGTTTTACCATCAAAAACTAATTTTCGTGAAAATTGTAGATAGAGGGTATTGAATATAAGCCGTCGATATACAAAGGTAACACAACCGTAAATAACACCTTATTGTGTGAAAACGTATGGTACATTTGAAAATATAGAACAAAAAAAGTTGAATTTAACCGACATAGCTGCCTACAGGCAGCCTTCAATGATATCACAAAAAATTTGAATTTGATTATGTTTTCCACTCCTTTTATTATCTAATATAAAAACATAATTAAAACCAACAAATTGCAAAAATTTTGAAGGCGAAACAACGATTAGAAATAATTTTTTTTATTTTTTAAAAAAGTGCAAATATCACAAATAATTTCTACGATTTTTTTACCGACTTCTGACATTCAATAAGACATAACAGCCCAACGAATAAACTTACAACGTCCAAACTGGCATTAAAATGTAGACGAGAAAAATTTTTAAAAGATGGTTAAAACATATAAGCTTAAAAATATTTAACTTTTAAACTAATCAAAAAAAACTCATAGCTGCCTCAGGGCAGCCTTACCGGTTAGAGGGTTAAGGGCAGCTTGACTGTTAACATTATAATTTATGTGATCGATGCCACTGCTAGTCATTAAATGTTTCGTCGCCATACTAATAGCTTTTGCTACGGGTTCTTTAATGTTTTCTTTCCGATGCGGCTTGCGATCTCCAATCACTCTTAGAAACTTTGCTGTTTTTGATAAAGTTATGGTGATTCTTTTGGTATGAATGGAACTGAAAGCTGATATTTTATATTCTCTGGTGAAAAGTTTAACTGGATGGACTTATACTATGGCCTCTTGTGGAGCACCATCTGCTTAAAGATTCTAGCGAGGACTCAAGGGGCTTACTTAGTACATTAAAATATTTACCATCAAAATTAGATCAACAGCTTAAATGCCCATGTCCCATAATTTCTTTAAAAAGGGACTTATGGCGATTATCCAGAGAAGTGGTGATAGTACCACACCTTTTGGAGTGCAACGAAAGGCCAGTTTTTGTGTGAATTCAGTACCCGACGTTCTTTTTTTATTAGACGATGTCGAGCAGTTGTTAACTCTTGATACTTTCTTTCAGAACATTTGGTACATTAAGCTGTGCAGAACAGTTCATATCACAAAATCTAAAGATTATATACCTATATTTGATTGTTTTTTTATTTAGTTTTGTTTTGTAAGTATGATAAAGATACGAATCAACCAAGATGTTCTAAAAAAAAACTGAAAACACCGACATCGGCGACTGAATCATTAACTAAACAGCCAGTCAGTCTAACGTGCGTACGATCAACATGTTTTTTGTCTTACAAGTCAGCCAGCTACACTGTCAATACTGATGATGGATTACATGAATTTTACGGGAACAGATCAATAACAAGATCACGTTTCATTTGAGTTACTTTTTTTTGTTCGATATCAAACACAAACTGATTACAAGATTTCCTTTTACAAATGAAAATGGGCGGTGTTTTGCGCAAAATAACAAAAATCCATATAGAAAAAACCGAATCGCTTGGAATGTATAACTTTTTTGCTATATGGATTTAAGCCTAATTATAGCAAATACGTGCTTCATTATTAATTGTTTGGTATTTTGTTACTAATTGGATTTGTTGGGTAGTATCTCAATTCTCTCGAAATTATGGAAACAGTGCAAATTGTCTAATTGGCCATGTGTGGCACCATTGAGTGTATGGGTTGGGTTGGCTTGGCGCTTGTGTTGTTCCTATGATCTTAACTGTAATCGTACTTGGTTGAATCTCTCACTAGCGTCTAAATTACAGCTACTCACGCAATCACGTTTTTTTTTTTTGGTTTTTGCCACGCAGGTCTTTGGAAAGCGGTATAAAATGTTTAAGATACGTATCATTTTTCCAATGTACCTACCAACATAATTTTTATTACTTTTTTTTTTTTGTTTTTGTGAAGTCTATCAAAGGTGCCATTTAATTTGCTTTGCCTGACCACGATATTGGCTTTTTGACCCAGTACCGCTTTTATTGATACTCTTTTTTTACTTTAATGACTCTTGCCCGTTAACTGGCCGCGCTTGAAGGCGACTTTTGTTCCTTGGTCATAACGACGCATGTGCATTTAGTCGTCGCCTTACAGTATTTGCGCTTTGTTAACGCATAAATTTTGTCAGCCACTGCCGATCTTGATCTGCAAATCATTTTCGACAGTTGGACATGAAATCGCACGAGTATGAATGGTGGTTGCTTGCCAGCCATAGTGCGCGTGGTCAAAGGGAAGATATACGATCGCATGTTACGTAAATGGTTGTACGATACGCGTCCATACGTGACAAAATCTCGATGCAATGTTAGGGAGATAGAACTTGTAAGTATGTATGCCCGTTGAAAAGATTGCCGCCGTTACAGCTCATACGAAATGGATTCTTATCTACTGATTGTTCTGACGATGCAATTGATTTAATAGCGGCACAATAAATAGTGAGATTTTCTGTTAGCTTTTGAGACTCATTTGTTCCGCAACAAATCCCACAATGAGTACGAGAGTGACACAACTTTAAAGAATGTAATCTTAGTAGTTTGTGTCTCAATTTTTTCGAAGTAATGTGAATAGTTCAAATTGTCTAATGTGACCATATGTTCCCATTGAGTATTGTTCCTATTTGAGTATTGTTTCTATTTTTTTTTTCTTGCAAAAAACAAAAAATATTGAAATATTTTCTCTGGCAGGACATTCAATATAACTTCCACAGCTATTGTTGGAGTAGTTTTCATAGCTCCAGTTATCCTTAAAAGGGCAACTCTTTGTATTTTTTTCCAATTCTTTCACATTATTTTGTATTTCAAGGTATGTCCACCATACTACACTACCATAGGACAACATGGGTCTAATAATTCCCGTATATATCCAATAAACTCGCCGCGGCTTAAGGCCCCATTCTAACCCAATTATTTTTTGATATGAGTAGAAGGCCGCCTACGCCTTCTTTAGTCTTTCTTTGGCATTCAGTTTCCAATTTAGTTTCATGTCTAATATTATTCCTTAAAATTGTGCACTATCACTGAGCTCAAGCACCTGTCCATTTACTTGTCCATTTACTTTTGGTTTTGGCCATTGCTCTCAAAATATACCATCTCTTGCTAATATTACAACTAACAGTATTATTGTTAATTGCTTTAATTTTAGTTTAATTTGTCCTTTTCATTTTGCTATAGTTTTTTGGAATAACAATTTAACATTGTTATGCTTCGTTGTTGGATTCTATGGTCTCCAGACGATATTTAAGATCGCGTATGCGAGAGCAACACGTTTTGCTTGTTTATTTAACAGTTTGTCGAATTTAATGACTCCTGACAGTAGCAGGAATTTCATGCTGTCTAGCCCACGTTGACACAAGCGCTTGTGACTTGAGCAATTTGTCTCAGAGCCAGAATTAAAGCCTGTTGACGGCTGCAGGCTTGACTTTGGTGACATGGCGGGACCTACAAGAGAGTAATTGACAAATAGATGGACAGTTTGCATTGACTGAATGGATGGAACGCAATAAACACCGTAGAAAAATACAAATTAAAACAGCCACTTACAATGCGCTCGGGGCGGTCTCAGCTGTGTGATGCTTTGCAGGTTTGCGGTTGCATTGCAAAATGTTGGATTGGTCTGCGTGTGGTTACTAAAATTTACATGTTTTCATGTAAAGAATTTGCATTTATGTACTTGAAATATTTGATGTACATATGAAGTATAAAAATTTTCTTATTCCCAGATTGTATGTATTTTATTTCTACGCTAGCCATTATGGAAAGCGATACCGTTTTTAAAGGTTTTCATATTGAAAGTTAGACTGAATTTTATCAATATTAATTTGTTATAATTAATCCTTTTTTCTTTTTGAGCACGGAGTAAAATTCAAGGCCGCGTCCCGATATATATATAAGCTATACAAATTGATGAAATTTATGAGGTAGCTGACAAACGAGAAAATCATATAGGTACTGGTTTAAAAGTGGCACTCCCACTTTTTAAAGATTAAACAATTATAATATGTTTCTACGGGAGATTTATGGCGTAATCTACGGCTGTTTCGAGATTTAGCTCCAAACCTCGGCATAAATGACGTGAGTTACCATACAAAAATAAGTCTATTTCTACCGAGTTTTAATATTTGCTCACTTATATACATATTAGTGGTATTCACGAAGTAGGGCAGCTTTCAGGGCAGATGAGCTAAATAGCATAGTGTAAGCCAATTTAGTGAACGACTGTGTAGAATCATTGTAGCTAAATTTCTTAAATGTATTTTGTTGTTGTTTAGAGTAGATTTTCTTTTTTACCATTTTGCCCTAAACATTCAATAAATAAAATAAAATATCCAAGAAAAAAACTTCTGCCTAGATTTATTTTAAATCTGCGTATAAATCGCAGTAGGGCTACTGATTTGGCTATTTTTGACCAAGTGGCATCCCTTAACTGTAACAATTGGCATTAAATGTCATAAACAACAAAGCAAATGGAAGATAAATATTAAGAAGAAAAAGAAAAACAACTTTTATTTTCGCGCCTACGACCTTATCTGTCAAAAATAAATCTCTTGCGGCCGGTAGAAATGGGTAGGATTTAATATCGAGGTTTATAGATCCCACAATAGCTTAATATTTGTTGGGAACGTAGTATTGGTTACGTTATGTCTCGAAAACTATACTACTTAGCTATGTCTCGTTGCCTGTCACATCATAAAATACCAATTTTAAGTTTTTAAACAATCAATAACGACTTTTTAATGAGTTAAAAATTTGAAATGTATTTTTTAAATATTATCTACTCTTGTGAAACCATTTTCCCAATTTGGACTGCCAGAAGACAAGCTTCAATATTATGTTTTCGATTGCTTAAAATTTTATCTCGTATGGTTGAAATATTTGACATGATTCTCCGGAGAATACGCATGCCGACAATTGAAGCGTGTTGCTTTAAAGCAACAGAATCACAATGACAATTTGACAACTGCAGTGCAGTCACAATGACAGTCAGTTGAGTAGAGTTGAGTTGAGAAACGTGACATTTCTCGTTAATACTTACCCACAATGCTTAATTATGTTAACAAAAGCAATGTATCCGTATCTACAAAAAGAGTTAACATAACATTTTTCATTATGATACGTACATACATGTACTTACGTACTTGTACATACTTACATACTATAAATATTAAACAATAAAATGGATAAATACACTTTCAAGCCTGCTCAAACTATAGTGGTCTAGTTGGGTAATGTTTGGTTTTTTTTTAGTTTCGTTAAACATATAGACATATACCTAATCAATAAGGCCAGTAATCAGTTAGTTGTAACTTTATAAAGTTAGCCCTTTAGGAACTTATTGTTTTCTTTTGACTTTAAATATCGTTACTATCCATTTTATTACTATAAGGAGCCTTTTTAACAATAATTAAAAATCATTTTAAAAATTCTTTTTTTAAAAGTGGTTTTAGGAGTCTTCTGACAGAGTCTACAAGATTCGTTGTTTACCAGCACCATATTTATGGGTGACATAGCATCCATCTTAGATTAGTCTTTTTGCGTACCGAAGGCAGGAACTTTTCTTAGGCTGCTCAGTAGTTGACACCCCAGAATGGTTCTGGGCCTACGAAAGTATATTATGCGTCTCTCTTGGCCAAGCAATCTGCCTTTGCATTGCCATCATAGTGCCCGTGTTCTGTTGCACAGAATAGATTCACATCACTACTTGTGGATAAGGCTTAGAGAAATTCAAAAACACATTCCCAAACTAGCTTTGAGTATGTATGTTGAAAACATCATTTAAAATTTTACAGTTATTTGACTGCCTGATGAAAATGCATGTGTCAGAACCGGAAGTGCCCCTACATCGACATTCTCTATCTCATAACTCTATAGCGTGAAAAATTATCTAAATAACAAATTTCTTTCTTGGCATTATAAAGTCAGCATTACTTTCAAATAGGAGTTAATCTGCTCATTAAAACATTTAAATATGCGGTTTTTTTAATTAAACAAAAAACATACGAAGCCGCAGCGTTTAACTTTCGTACATCCTTGCGGAGGCCACACCATAACACTTTTAATTACACCTGTTGTCTGGTTTTCCAGAAATACGAGTAAGAAAAGTAAAAATAACTGACTAGTAAATATCAAAAACCTGTACCTACCTGATAAAACTATAACGACATTCAACTTATAGTAAGGTTGTGTACGTTGTTAAGCTTTACAACACGACGACAGCTAAGGGCTGGCTCCTCAAACTCATTATTTCTCACGCTGATGCAATGATGCAAGAGAATGCAAAACATATTATTAGGAACCACTTTGCAAATTCGAACCTGTTTTCATACTCCTTGGATGTTCAGAAGAATTTTTTTTTTACAAACTGATAAAAATGCATAGCGCATTTGGACGGAAATTGAATTTGCTACATTGGCAACTTTATCAATGGTAACATTTTTTTTTGGATTTGGTTTTAAGCGATTTATTGTCATCATTCATGTGTTGTAGACCTACAACAACAACCTCTTAGCGTAAATTGATGCTGCATTAAGCAAAGGCTTAAGAACTTATTCCACTAATGAGGTTAATTGAGGCGTGTTGTTATTCACGGCAACATGTATAAATTACTTAGATTTTAATTGTGACATTCACTAATTGTTTGTCTACTTTAGTAAATTAACCTGATTCTAATGCAAATTTTCTTGTACTAAGTAAGTATCTTATCGAAGTTTATCGAGAATAAAATAGACAACAGTCCAGAAAGTTAGAAATAATGTATTGAGAGATTTTGTAAACTTTACATGAATATCGATATGTAGTTGCAAACCATATTTCTTAAATTAATTTAATTAAACAGAATTTGATATTTGATTGCTTACTGCCCTGCAAACAGTGTACTAGATACAAACGGCGCACAGTGTGACTTTTTTCGATGAAAATGGACAAAATCAATATCCCGACGCTACAGAATAGCTAAAAAAATTAGGGTGGTGGCAATCGAAAGGTAATTGCATGTACTTTTTGGGAAAATTGGTCCCGAACGTTACATTATGCAATAAATGAGTAAAAAATTTTTCCCCAGGGAATGCCATTATTCATTTTATATGTAAAATGGGCTGCTGATTCCGAAAATTGCATTAGTTTTTTTTTTATTTCGTGTCGTTTTCGAGATATCGGTCATTTTCGGACCAAAAAAAAAAAGATAGTTCACTTTAAATACAAATATCTCAAGAACCAATGTTTGTATTCAAACGTATTATATAAAGGTAATTAAATTGCGTACAAATGATATTCACATCACTTTTTGGTTGGTTTGTTAGTTTCGGCAAAATAAATTGATTTCTAAAAAAAACATTTTTTTTTTTCGAAAAAATTAACAAAAAATCAAAATCAACTGCAGATTTATACAAGAAGAAATAACTTTTTTGTAACTTTTTGTTTTTTTGTATCATAGACTATATATTTGTGAAGAAAATAAGATACCACTTAAAAAAATCGATGGAAAAATGCAAAAGTTGAATACAATTCATTGAAAAGTTACCAAAGTTTTTTAATCCACTGTACATGAAAAATACAAAAATAGCGCATTCTTGTGTTAAATCGATGAATTTAACTATATAATCCTTACATCTGAGGTGTTTCATGTATTCAGTAAACTTATGCAGGATATTACGAGGAATATTTTTGTAGACAATTTTAACCCTCTTAACACATTGGCTGCCATGGCTATTGATTTCAATAGCCAGTACAGTTTCATCAGGCTTGTGGCTATGGATTTCCATAGCCAGTAGTTTTTTGTTATTTTGCCTCGTCATGAAAAATGCATAGCCTCTAGAAACAAAATTCAATACAAAACGAAAAGCTTATTACCACTCTTAGTGCTAAGTGAACTTGGTTTGAGGAGTTTTTGGTTTGTTTAGATTTTATACCCATTTATTTTGAGAAATAATAAAAACTATTTCAGTGTGGGAAAATTCTAATAGCTTAAAGTCGAAAAAATAACGGTAGGCTTCTCAAACTATGCAAGCATGATACCTTAATAAGTATTTCCAAGCTATATGTGTCAATTTTGACGAATTTGAACAACTCTAGCTTTATTTTTTCGACTTGCTCAAAATTAGGATTTTCCCACAATGTGTGCATTCGCCATCTTGGATTTAAGAATTCTCAAATTTTGGCTTCAGATTCGTGATCAGCGACCCCCAAAACCCCCGGGTGATGCAATTTACGCCAAAATATTAAAAAAAAAAATTATTTTACGACCCCTTTCGGCACGTTTTACAACGTTTTTATATTGAAATTTTTGAAAGCGCTACTGGGCTTTCAAAAGCTTTGAAAAAAACGAAAATTTTGGGATCCAAAACTTTATTTTTCGTCTGCACAAATTCTCGCGACGGAGGTGGTCGGTTGACGTGAAACGTCCCATATATATTTATATACAGTACTGTTAACTTTATAACACTTCTTTCTTCTTCCTGGCTATTGAAAATAATAGCCACGGCACTTGCCAAACAGATAGACGTCTATCTTTACATAGGGTGCCGTGGCTATGATATTCAATAGCCAGGACTAAATCTTTTCTAGCACTTCCAAAAGTTGTAGAAACGCAACTCAACACCTAACAATGACCGTTATTTCATATAAAACATGAAAATAGCAAAAAAAAATTTTTGGCACCCTGGGAAACAGTACACGGAGAGAATTTTAAGCTAAAAAGAATCCCAAACCAATCAATTTTGGGTGTGATTTTCAGCTTGTCCATAATTTTCTTGATATCAAGTAATAATGTGCTTGTTTATCAAAAAAAAAGAATATGCCCATTTGAGCTCAATTCCATTCAATTTGGGATTGTTCGTCAAAAATTCATTAAACGCATTTGTGCTTAATTTCAGCCCTTTTATACTTGTTTATAAAAAAAAAAATATTCCCATTTGTTCTTAATAATTTCTTATATATCAAAATATGAATATGACCATTTTTGCCAAATGCAAGAAATATCATTTCATTTTCCAAAATCAGTGTACCAAAATGTCCAAAGACACCTCAGTACATCGTAAGATCCCATTATGGGATGTCAGGAGTATTTAGTCTATTATAAATACCCAATTCGACTGTCGAGCAGGAATTATTTAAGCAGTAGATGACATAGTCATATTGAGAATCATAAACACACAGAATAAACACAAATGAAAATTTATTTTTTGATAAACAAGTACAAAATGGCATGTATTGAGTACAATTGGTCTTAATTATCAAAATTTATATTATGCCCAAATTTGAGCTTGAATTGCGAACAAGTTGGGCGTATTTTGGGATGATTTTATGCTATATTGGGCTTAATTCTGAATATTTAATTTAAGAACGATTTGAGCTAGATTTTAGAACATTTTTTTCTCTCCGTGTACAAAATTTGGTCTGGCATTCAATGTGTTAAACCCCCACATGTAGGTCAAAATGACCCACTTGTAAGGGTCTTAGAGGGTTAAAATTTTCCACAAAAATATTCCTCGTAATATCCTGCATAAGTTTACTCAACACATGATACACCTCAGATGTAAGGATCATATAGTTAAATTCATCGATTTAACACAAGAATGCGCTAATTTTGTATTTTTCATGTACAGTGGATTAAAAAACTTAGGTATTGTAACTTTTCAATGAATTGTATACAACTTTTGCATTTTTCCATCGATTTTTTTAAGTGGTATCTTATTTTCTTCACAAATATATAGTCTATGATACAAAAAAACAAAAAGTTACAAAAGAGTTATTTCTTCTTGTATAAATCTGCAGTTGATTTTGATTTTTTGTTAATTTTTTCGAAAAAAAAATGTTTTTTTTAGAAATCAATTTATTTCGTCGAAACTAACAAACCAACCAAAAAGTGATGTGAATATTATTTGTGGGCAATTTAATTACCTTTATATAATACGTTTGAATACAAACATTGGTTCTTGAGATATTTGTATTTAAAGTGAACTATCTTTTTTTTTTTGGTCCGAAAACCGAAAATGACCGATATCTCGAAAACGACACGAAATAAAAAAAAAACTAATGCGATTTTCGGAATCAGCAGCCCATTTTATAATGGGCATTCCCTGGGGAAAAATTTTTTACTCATTTATTGTATAATGTAAGAAAAAAAAAAACCCATGTTTAGGTCGTTCTTTAGGGATGCGGACTCTTGTAAGTACGTTCGGGACCAATTTTCCCAAAAAGTACATGCAATTACCTTTCGAATGCCACCACCCTAATTTTTTTAGCTATTCTGTAGCGTCGGGATATTGATTTTGTCCATTTTCATCGAAAAAAGTCACACTGTGCGGCGTATGTATCGGGGACACAAACACGTATTCTTTTTTGTTTGTTTTTGAAAATACCAATACTGGTATTGTATCTGTTTCTCGTCCCTGCATAAATACTTAGATACGCATACCGGTACTGTATCTGTTGTACGTATCTGAAATAGTACAACTACATTGCTAAATATGCGTACAGGTATTATACTCGTTATACGTACCTACAATAATCCCGGTAGGTTTCTAAGGACGCGTACTGGTACTGTGCATGAACTTATGCCAATAAAAATCGCATATGAAATTAGTAAATTATTTTTATTTTAAATTAAGTTCACATTTTGTACGTAAATACATTGTTCTTATTTTAACATTATTAAACGTCTTTTCAACCGTTAGCTGTTGTCGTTAAAATGTTTTCATCACCTTCTGTAACACTATCTAATTGAGAAATTCTTGAACATTTAACACCACTCATTTCACTCATTTTAAGATCATCTATGATGATTCATGAAATGTTTAAAGAGTCAGGAGTTTTAATGATGAAGAAGCGTTCATTAGCACTAACATTACATTGGTGACACTATCCATGTGTAGGCAGTTCTTATTTTAAAACCCCATTGCAACTGGCGCAATGTAAGGATTTTCCTGTTAATGGGTCTTGGGATGCACTAATGATGTAAAGGTGACTAGACTCTTCAACGGTTTTTCAACTTTGTGGTTGCGTATTTTAAGCTGGAATGTATGCGCAATGTATTTTCAGCGAATCAGAAAGAATAAAAGTGAAGAATTATAAAATTTGTTTTTAAAATCATAGTTTTGAATTACCAACAAGGTACTCCTCACCCTGCAGTTTAGTTTTTAATGTTGCATATTGACGTATGTTCCTAGGATATCTTCTTCTTTCAAATGTTGCACAAATAATTTAGATCATCTTCACGACGTTTAACAAATTTTGATTTTGTTTTTAAAATTTTAATACTCAAAAACTGACAGAAAACTCTGTTGGAAAAATAGCGATACGAATACCTAGAAAATACGGAAAATGTTCCAGATACTCGTACGTGAAACAAAAATAGTAATAAAAAAAAAAAATCAAAAACAACCGGTACTCATTTTTTGCAGGGTGAAAATCATTGTCTTAGTGCTGCTAAATTTAAAAGTTAAAATTTTAGATTAATTTTAAAACCAAAAAGCATTTATATAGAACAATGCCAAAAAAAGTAAGGGAATGTATCCGGGTATGAGACGGGTTTTGTTTTTGAGTCATAACTTTTTACTGGTCAAACCGTTTCAGATATTTTATACATATAAAGGTATGAAATGCACACAACTTTCTTCTGAAGGACGTAGAAAGTTATTTCATCACATTCAAAAGTTACGGTCAATTTTCTAAGTATGTACTTTTTTTTAGCAATTTAAAATTTGTATCCGGGTATGTGACACCTAGAAAAATGCAATGAAAATCAGAAAATCTATATATAAATAGGCAAACGAAATCGATTCAGTCCCTGTTTCTATACCTTAATCTCAACCGATTTGCTTGATTTTTTTTTGTTGGAAAGGTTGAGAGGAGAAGCAGTGGACTATAATTTTTTTTTAAAGTGGGCGGTGCCACGCCCCTAAATGGAAAAAACGCTCTCACGGCTAATCCGCTTCATCGATTTTAACGAAATTTAGTATGGAGATAGGGTTAGCACTAAGGAATGATAATATGACCATTATGTTTTTCAGTGGGCGGTGCCACGCCCCTAAATGAAAAAAACGCTCTCACAGCTAAACCGCTGCATCGATTTTAACAAAATTTGGTACGGAGATAGCGTTAGCACTAAGGAATGATAATATGACCATTATGTTTTTCAGTGGGCGGTGCCACGCCCCTAAATGAAAAAAACGCTCTCACAGCTAAACCGCTGCATCGATTTCAACGAAATTTGGTATGATGATAGAGTTAGCACTATATAGCACGATAGCATGATTGATTTCTATGAATTTGGGTATAGAAAGATATCAAAAACTGTTTGCTCTTTAGTAGGAGTTACACGCCTCTAAATGGAAAGTACAATATTGCAACTTAGCTACTGCACCGATGCAGATAATTCAAACCCTAAGGAAGAATATTAAAAGCTTTTTGTGTTTTATCGACCAAGGAAGGGTATAAAAACTTTTTCCTTTATTTTATGGTCAAATCGAAATGGTCGAAATTCGGCCACAAGGCGAACTCTAGTATGGAATAAAAACCTCATGACTGTGTGGTAGCACAAACTTTTATTCATTTTTCGTTACATTAATATTGATTTTTGATAGTTGCACTAGATTTTGGTTCGAAAGAAAAAATTTCCATATCGTTACAAATTTTGTATCCGGGTATGAGACACCTTTAAAAATGCAATTTAAATTAGAAAATACGAAATAAAAATACCATAACTGCACGTTAACACATGAATCATTACATAAATGTCGATATTTGACAGTTGCACACGATTTGGGTTCGAAAAAAAAGTGTCTCATACGCGGATATATGACACTTTTTAAGAAAAGCCAAAATAGAATGTTTTAACCATTTATATTTGCACAAACCCAAATCGTATCACAAAGTAGATATAAAACACTAAACGCTAACGAATGACACTTCCCATTTCCAGTTGATTAAATCCAAAATATAACACTTTGAAACAGATCATAAAAAACTTTTTACAGTCGAGTTGAGGTGTATAAATTAAATAACCAATAGATCTTTTCACTTCGGTGTTGGCTTAAAAAATTGGCCATAGCAAGAGGACAGTTAGTTTTGCATAATTAAAAAAATCGACTGTCTCATTCCTGGAAGTGTCTCATAACCGGTGACTCTCCCCTATTAATTTAAAACTATTTTGGAATAAATTTCAAACCTTTTTGGAAAAAATCGGAATTTAATACCAAAAAAGTTTAAAATCAATACTAAAGGGAATCAAAATTAAGAAAAGAAAACTATAATTTTTTAGTGTGTAGGAACAAGCGCTTTTAAAGTGCTTGGTTAAGAAGCGCTTGAAATTTTAACCCTTGCACTATAGGTCAAAAGGCATACTTTTTTGGCCAAAATTCATAACGTCCATATTATCATGGATACCGACTGCAAATATAATTCTTATGTTGACTCTAGACTAAAAAAACAATTCTGAAAAACTCTTAACCCTTGGACTACCGGGTCAAAAATGGCACATAATAAATTCCCTAAATTAATAACACATACCAGCAAGATTTTGTTTTCAAGCATTTCCAAAGTGACTTTATGCGTTGAATCCGAATCTGAGGTCAGAATTAACCCACCATCTCAGAATTTGGAGATATTTGAGGTCAAACTCATGAAAAATGGCTATTTTGTCTATTTTTGAGGTTCGATGCAAACTGCACAAAATTTTCATTATTTTTTTACCTTATGTATTACGTAGTTCCGTTATGTTTCTTCAAAATGAGCTACAATACTTCCTTTAAAAGTTATGGCCGATTTAAGATGACATCTTGAAATCTCATAAAAAGGGTAAAACGACACAACTTTGGATTTCATGATATCATCTTAAATCTGCAATAACTTTTGAAGAAAGTATTGTATGGCACTTTTTAAGAGCACGTTTTGAAGGTAAAAAGTGGTAATGTAATGAATTATACAAAAAAAAATAAAAAAAATTTGGTGCAGTCTAAAACTACCCTCAAAAGCAATAAAAGTACTAATTTTTCGTTGTTAAAATCAGCTGTGTGATCCGTTTCCATTATGTTTTGTGCAAGTGCTGTCGTCAACGGTTTTTTTGCCAACAGCTTATACAAATATATATTTTAGTTCAATAGAGTATTTAATTGCAAATATTTGGAGTTAAATTTTTGCGAAATCGGATAATTTTTTAAAAAGTTATTAAGGTTTTAGTGAAATAAGACCATTTCGATTTTCATAGAAAAAATAAATTTTTTCAACAAAAATTTAAAAAATAATTTGTGTTTTGTATGAAAACCGAAACGGTCTTATTTCACTAAAACCTTAATAACTTTTTAAAAAATGATCCGATTCTGCTCAAATTGAATTCCAAATACTTGCAATTAAATATTCTATTGAAGTAAAATATAAAAATATATATTTGTATAAGCTGCTGGCCAAAAAACCGTGTTTAATTTGGCTTAAACACGAAAAAATGTAAAAAACTATTATAAAAATGAACTTTTCGTTGCTATAACTCAGCCAATTTGAATTGGATCTTAGATATTGGTCTAAATTTTTTAATAACATTAACAATAGCACCGTCTTACTAGTTTTGGGTTTCTTAGGACTAACAAATTCCAACAAAATTTTAAAAGCTTAAAAAAAAATACTAAAAGTCAGGGGTCTAATTTAAATTGTAGATTTTTCCACAGAAAACCAAAATATATTAAAATGTTTTGAACCATATTGCATTATACATAACATCATCAATTTGATAAATTTTTGTTTTAGAAAAAAACAAATTATTTTCATTACTTTTTATTAATTGAAAAAAAGACCTAAAATCACGATTTTATTGAGTTATCTCAGTAAAATGCAAATGCATCAACTTTGACACATCGCTGAGGAACGGAAAATTATTTTTCCCCAAAACAAAACACATTTTTGCTTGTATTGAAGTATTCTCCGTTACACTGCATCAACAAAAACTCATTAGCAACACTTGTAAAAATTGAATTTTGGCCAAAAAAGTGTGCCTTTTGACCTATAGTGCCTTGGGTTATTACCTAAGCTACAACTCTGTCCCGAAAGTGAGAGTTAATTGTTAATTTAATTCGCTAGTTACGGTATAAAACTAAGTTAACCATCTGCATTTTTAAATTTTCTTCGTAAGTTTGTTAAAATTATTTCTTAACAAAGATGCCTTGATGCATATCTTCGTTCCATACAAATGGGCATAAAATGCAACTTGTAGTTAAAAAAAAAAAAAAAAAGAGTGCAACTCCACACCCACATCTAAGCATTTTATGGCACAACTTTGGAGGTTTCTTATTTGCAAATTTAAAGAAATTACACTCATATTTTGTGCATCGTTTGAGTGTTGTATCTATAAAGACATTTCACATTGCGATACACAATCTTTAAGCTGAATTTTTTATAACTTTGCGTTAACAGCGTAAGCTGGTTTTCTGTTTTTATAGCAATGCGTAGGCTGTTTGTCGTCTTTGAAGATTTCCTTATATTTTTTTTTTTTTTCCTTAAGGAAAATTAATGTCTTAGGACCATCCTATGCAGTTATGCTGTAATGTATGTTGTTAACATTTCTTAAGACATGGTGCATTTGCAATGTCTGAGTCAGTAGGTACACAGAAAAGACAGGGTCATATATAAAGTTTAATGTTATGTCAATGCCTTTGTCTGGTCCAGTGACTATTTCGAAATCTTGAGTAGTTAATTTCTAGACAGGGGGTCGATTCTGGTTCAGTGAAAAGTCGAAGTGAAAAGATTTTTTATCACTTCACCGTAAAAGCGATTCTTGTTGATTAATATTTTAAAAAATGTGAAAAGATTTTTTTACACCTCAAGCAAAAGTTTTCACTGACAAATTCGACAGTGATAAAAATTTAATTTAATGAAAAACAAACATAAACAAATCAAAACAATATTTCAAATGCGGTTTCCTTTAAAACATTAACAATAAGTTGATGTAAATGGCCGGAAATTGAAGGTGCTCAATCAGGTGGATAAATTTAAAATTGCAAAACGTAAGGAAATTTCACTCCACGACCTAGATTGATTCTATATTCGTTTCGCTTCAATTTAACGCAGCTTATTCCATCGCAGTCCAGTTTTAGTTGGTTCAGATAAAAAACTAGAGTTCGTTTTGACCCCCTAAAGCAAGTGGACAGCGTGATTTAGATCGGATCGCAAATCAGACTTTCTGTCCTTTGTAGACTCTGAAACTATCCGCCTGAATTTGAATCTCAATCACACTTCGACCCCAAGTATTATCTGTACCAAGTTTCATTCTCTTAGCTAGAACCGTGTGGCCGTAATCGTGGTTTGTTTGTATTCTAAAAATCAATTTCGACCAAGGGGAAAAGAGTGATTTAAAAGCTTTTCATTAGCATTTATGTATTTGTCAGCTCCAAGCACTTACGTTCCATAAGAAGCATCGTTTCATAGTTTGTCCCAAGGAGTAAGCGCTTACCTCTGCTTAACTAAAAAGAGGTAATCGTTAATTATTAAAAAAAAATAAAAAAAAAAAAATAACTGTCCCCCATTGGGATTGAACTCCTAAAAAAATGCTCCGAAATATTAAAAAAGCAAACCCTCTATCACATCAGCTACAGAATCTCATTACGTATGTGTATAAAATTTGTATTTTAAATCAAACTATTTGTCAGCTAGAGAATGTCAGTTAATTTTCACACACCACATTGAAAATTTTATTCAACTCGCTTTTTTTCACTTTGTAAACCAGAATCGCTTCAATCGATGAAGTGAAGTGAAAAGATTCGGTGAAAATGAAAGTGATAAATTTTTTTACACTTCACAGTTTCACTGAACCAGAATCGACCCCCAGGATACAAGATTAATGCTTGAATACTTTATTTTAAAAGAAATGTACCCATTACAGTTTGTTCAATAATTTAATTTGCAAATTAAGTCCTCAAAATGTGTTATGTAAAATCAATACTTTAAACATTTTTGTTGCGTGAGGTTTCACAAAAACTTGCAAGAAATATTATCGAAATTGAGCTACAAAGTATGAGTATCTAGATGGTATATAAGATTTCACGAAAATCGTGTGAAACTCTATTAATATTTTATTTTACATATCATGAGATTTCTTAATCACTTGCAAGAGATTTGAAGCAAATTGTCTTAAGACAAAAAAATACACATGATAATTTTCTAGAATTGCATGAAATTACGCAAAAATCCCATGAGATTTTATTAAAAATTTTTTTCATCGCATGGGACCTAATCTAAATTGACTATATTTGATTTTTTGATTAAATTTCCCATCAAAACAGCTTATTTAAAAATTAAAAAAAAAAAATTGCTTTTGCTAAAAATGTTGAAATCAAAAGAAAAAAAAGCGAAAATTTCAAATTTTTGTGTTTTTTTGGAAAAACTGTTTTAACTCAAAACCAAGGCTTCTTACGAAATAAGAGAATCGTTCAAGAAATACGTGTGAATTTTTTCAGATTTTTTTTGGAATTTTTTTAATTTTTATTAATTTTTAAAAATTATAAAATATCCCCAAAAATTCTGAAAAAATCATGCGTATTTTTTGGATAGTTCTAAGCGTTTTTGGCCTCTTACACTTTTTTCGTAAGACGCCTTGGTTTTGAGTAAAAGCTGTTTTTCCGACCGCATAAACATAAGTTCCATACTCGAATAGCCATATTTCGGTAAATTTTTTCTGCTATGTCTTTACCTATCTCCGACTCTAAAAAAGTTATAGGCAAGAGTAAAAAAACACAAGAATTCGAAATTATTAGTGGTATTCACGAAGTAGGGCAGCTGGCGCGGCAGATTAGCTAAAAAGCACAGTGTGGGCTTAGTTAGCGAACGGCTGTGTAGCATCATTGCTGAAGAGCTACGAAATCAGCTGGATTTTGTTTACATACTTTTAAAAAATAAAAAAAATTTAGTGTCAAAATTAATGAATCAAAACTTATGAAAATACCTACCACGGAAGAATGAAAAAAGTCCAAGGGTGTTTTTAGTGTCTTTTCTGCTTTATGCTTTTCCTTTTGCCGGTTCATTTTGTTATAATTTGCAAAAAAAAGACAATTAATTTTATTTAAAAACAAATGTCAACATAATTCTGACACATTTTGCTGTAGTAGAAAAGCTATTCAAATTAAAGAACTGAACAGAATGATGAAGCCGTAGTATGCCGCTGTAGTACAAAATGAAGTGTAGCAGACGATGAAGCGCTTTGAGAATTTCTATAAACTGAATGGAGAAGTTCGCTTCATATGGAATAGAGTTGCCGATCTCATTTCTTTGTAAAATTTGCATAAATTATAAAATGACATAACCTCTTGAAACTTAAAATATTTTCTATAACTTTATTCGCTGCTTTTCTTATAAAATTTGCATGAATTTTGCGATGAATCAACCTTTAAAATCATTAAAAATGTTTACAAATTAATTTTCATCCATTCGGTAACATCGTTCTTCTGTCAAAAGGCATGCAGCAAGCGACAAAGTTGAAAAGTTCGAACTTTGTACTACGCCGCAAGCTTTAGCTACAGCGTTAACTTCACATTATGTTGACGTGTATTGAAATATGTGCAGTCTACTTTTGACAGTTCGTAGCTTACTTCGCACTTCAAGCTTCAGCTACACATTCTGTTTCAGCAGTTACTCAAGGGTTTTGTGTAGCAAAAGAGCTAACTTGTAGCTAAATTTCTTTAATGTTTTTTGTTCTTGTTTAGAGCAGATTTGCTCTTCTACCCTTTTGCCACACTGGCTGCCCTACTTCGTGAATACCGTTATTGTTTCTTTTTTTGGTTTCAACATTTTTAGCATAAGCAATTTTTTTTAAAATTTTTTAAGATGGCAAATTTAATTTTCTACAAAAGGTTTTCTATTAAAAATATCGAAATTTTGCTTTGCTCGCTAGATATATTGAAAAAACTGAAATAAAACCCGTAAACGTCTTTGTTCCTTTTTTGCACGTTTTTTAGGACATAATCAAGATGACTATAAGCCGACGATTTCGCTTTGGTATCATCAAGATCCGCCGATAAGCAAACAATCCTTACTCTACAAATTGAACAGGTAGCAGCTGGTAACACGTCGGCTCAGGTATTAAAAATTTCTACGGATTTTTCGAAAAGTTTTTATATTTTGCATTTTTTTTTTTAAGTGCAAAATGTTAAGACTTAAAATTCTTCTCTTAACTATGGCATCATTAGTCAAATTATTTACTGCATGTACTCGTAGGTACATTGAAATCTTTAGCATTTTAACTCGTGTAGTATGACTTGTAAAACATCAATTTGTATCTCTCTGCGACATACCTCAGATACGTACATGAAAATTGGGCGTTCCCTACAACACGTCAAGTGCATTTGCATAACAACATTTATAGGATGTTACAGTATAATTTTTCATGCCAATCCTTTGTGGAGTATCCGAATGGTTTTCAATTTTACGTACAAAAGCAGAATTGTCAATTCATCCGTCAAAAGTTGTAGGATATTGTGTAAATAATGATTACAATTGTAAATGTAACTATTAAAAAATAACAACTGACATTTTTTCTGAAAGACACTGAAAAGCTGATGGGAAATATGCATTAAGATGACATTTGAATGCTGTTGACTAATTAAATATTAATTATTTTTCTTGTTAACATTTAAGATGGATGGTAAGTTTCGTGAGGAATTGACAGCAGTCAAAGACACTGTCAGTTTTTTGACAATATTTTTCATTTAATAAAGAAAATGCTTAAGACGACTGTCGGCGTGTTTTATTCAAAAGGTTAACTCGTTTTAATAATATAAGTATATTTAATTTCCATATTGAAATGAAAGGACTTGCTAAGTTATTTTTATTAATGCATGTTCTTTTTTTTAATTTTTTAACATTAATTAAACAAGATGTTGCAGCTAATTTTTACCATCGTGTCTTCATATGAACATGACTATAGCACAACGACTGCATAAATAATTTTTAATATTTGACATGTTTCTTTAAAAGCGCGACTTACACATGAACAAGATTCTTCGGTATTTTAATTAATAATTTTTTTTTGTTTGGTTTTTGTCTACACCTTACAACATAATTTTTCTTAGTTATAATCAAGAAAGGTGCCAAAATTAGGTTTTTTTTTTTTTTGAAAATTGTAAGTTTCATAATAGTCTATTGATTATGTCCTTAAAACATGCCAAAAAGGAAACAAGGTGTCTTTCGAAAAAAGTTTATGAGCGCCAAGAAACGCTTACGAAGTTTTTCAGAATTTTTTGTAGACTTTTTTAATTTTTTGTTTATCAATTTTTTAAAAATTATTAATATCCTTATCATGTATGACGAATGAATCGTTTTATTGATTTTCAACTGCTTTTATCCTCCAAGTTAAAAGATGATTAGAAGTTTATGCTTACAAACTTTATTCTTTGAACTAAAATGAACTCTTAGGTTATAGTAAGTTCTTAAAAAAAAATTTTAAATCGTTGATATTAATGAGTGAAAATCAGTCACTTTATTCGTTCGTCATACATGATAAGGCTGTAAATGTCACCAAAAATTCTGACAAAAAATCATAAGTATTATTTGGACAATTCTGAGCATTTTTGCCTTACACACTTTTTTCGTAAGACGTCTTAGCTTTGAGTAAACATACACAAAATTTCCATGTTCGAGTAACCATATTTCGGTTAATTTTTATCGTAAGAATTTTTTAATATCTACTTTCTTATATATGTCTTTACCTATTTCTGACCCTAAAAATGTTATAGACAAGAGTAATTGCCATACCTAAATTGAAGCGTCAGCGTTATTTTACTGTCAAAAATTTCTCATGCACATACAATTTGTATGGCGCATACCGAAATTGCCAACGCTCAACGCTGAGCTATTCGAATTTCCAATTTTGACAATGCGTTATGGAGTGAAGTTAGCTGCAGAAAAGTAAAAAAAAGAAACAACAATATGATTTTGACAAACAAATGACTTCAAAGCAACGCTCTTCATTTCGGTATGGCGCTTGACGCTTTTGTGTAACGTTAAATAACCCAACGCCTGACACTCCAATTTAGGTATGGCAGTAAAAGAATTTAAAATTTTTACATTTTTTTTTTTGCTTTGTTTAAAAAATATCGAAGTTTTGCTTCGTTCGCTAGATGTATTAAAAAAACTGTAAAGGGCACCTTCCCCCCATCGAATTTCATTTTACTATGTAAGAAATGGAGCACGACTTTGAATTATACACCATTAGAAAAGTATTTGTGTGCACAAAGTTAAAATTATTTTAATATTTTGCTATTAAGCCAGGTAAAATTAAATGCAAACATTTCAATATTAACAACGACAAAACACGCGGTCACACAGAGCTGAAAAGAAGATGCAGCACAAAGGAAAAGACAAGACAAAAAGCTGACTGACACTGACTTCATGTTTTTTGTTTTCTTTTCTTTTACATTTGTCATTGTACCAGGGGTGATAAATGTGCTTTTCTATTTTGTACCAAATAGCAAAAAAGGACTAAAACTGTCCATAAGGTACCAAAATTATTTAATACATTTCTAGTAAATACTATTACCTTTTACATAATAATTTTCATATTCTTTTTCTTTCCCAAACAAGGCCAAGCGGTTTTAATTAGTTGCTTTGGATGTCTTTTCAAGATGAATAATAACTCTAAAATCGATTTGGACCGTTCCAAAGTGGTCGCAAAATCAAGAAACCTGGCCGAAATTCTGAAAGTTGGTGATAAGGGGTTTTTGATTGGTTTCTGGGATCATTTATTACGAATATAAAATACTTTACAAAAGTCCTAATAACCATTTTCCGGGCACCTCGGGGCAGCTAATTTCTTTAGAGGATTGTAGAAAAATATACTATTAATAGCTGTGGATGCTGTAACATTTATCTTATTAAAAACCACTTTAACAATTTTTTTTTGGGTATATATTTTCATGAAATAGTTGCCTATTTATATAAACTGTGAACGAGATAAAACGCTTTGGATTTGAAAATCATATGAAATAAACCTTCACAGAGAGACGCTATTTTGTTGCATTCCAAGAAAATGAACCGAAGTTATTTTTTACACACTTTTACTGAGACGCTTTATATTAAAAAATAAAAAATTCTTCGCAAGAATAGATAAACTTCAAACTTCAGTGAGAAGAGCTTTTTAGGCACAGAGCTGAAACGAACGAAGAGGATTATACTCTACCAATTCCAACCGTTAAAAGTACAAAAACAACAACTTTATTTTTTGAATTTTGACCAGCTTTTTTGATTTCCCGACCAGTGTGTGTTCTAAAGTATCTGTTACACTGTGTTACTTATTATTATTCTTGTTTAACCTAAAATAAATTATGTACATACGTGAACAACATAACATAAATACTAACTAAGCATAGTTGGGCACTTTTCAGTACCAGTACAATTCCAGTAAAATAAATTTGTTGCTGATATTGTAATTTAATTTGCAATAACCAATAAAGTATTATTGATAATTTAAAAAATAAAGCAGTAACCAATAAATTATTATTGATAATGCAAATTAAATTTGCATTACCAGTAAATTTTACTGATACTGCAATTTAACATTTAATTACTGGTCAAATTTTACTGGTTACTGCAATTTATGATTCCGTAAAGAGGCTACTGCAACATAAAGAAAAAACAGCGGAATTGTGTTTTCTGCTTAAAATTCCTACCATTCTCAATGACGAGCTTGAGTACTTGGAGGAATATATAAAGCTTATGGGGCCTATAGCAGAAGCGATTGAATTTCTTCAGGGCGAAAAAACTATGTATTTTGGTTACTTTGTCCCTGCAATAGTATCCTTTAGGATAAAAATGCGCCGTTTAGACCCCACAAGCCTTACGTATTTAGCCAAAGTAAGCGAAGAAATGCTTAAAGCTTTGCTTAAAAGATTTGAAAAATATTTCAAACTGCAGCCTGTCGCTTGGGATGCTGTTATTGCGGCTATATCTGTTCCGGATATAAAATTACGCTTTGTAAAAGCTCTGTTAGAAACAGCAACAACGCAAACAGAAGAAGATTTAAGGAGAATGTTCAACACTTATGTGACGAAATATGGCAAAATAGCCGTAAAAACTCGGGTTCTGCCGGACATACCGAAAAAAGCATTTCTCGATTTCGGGGAAGAAAGTAACGACGAAGTTTTTACACTTAATTTTCCATTGAATATTTGTACTTATATATTTATTTGTATATCTACTTTAACAGATGTTAGCGAACAGTGTGTTTCCACTGACTCTGGAAATTATCTCCAGGAAACCATTTTGTACCTAGTCGATAAAGACACAACTACAAATTGTCTGAAAAACCATCCAGCAATCAAAAACGTGTTTTTAAAATACAATACCCCATTACCGTCATATGCACCTGTAGAACGGTTGTTTTCATTCGCTGGAATTGTGAATCGCTCCAGAAGGCAAAACCTCAACGATGAAAATTTCGAATTGCTTGCTCTGAGGAAAGCTAACGCTGTATAAAAAGCTTCTTGTAAATTCTACGCTTCAGTAGCAATTGAGTATTCTATTAAAATAGAATAAAAGTTGGTTTTTGTATAATTTTCCAACTTAAATATTGTGTTTTATTTACTTTGGATGTTTTTTGCTTTATATTTAATTTAGGGTTGTGCATTGATTTTTAACTACCAGTAACTATTTTCATTATCAGTAAAAAGTAATTTTTACTGCAATTTTTTTCATTATCAGTAAAAATTATTTTTACTGCAATTTTTTTCAGTAATCAGTTAAAAATTATTTTTACTGCAATTCTTTTCAGTAATCAGTAAAATTAACTGGTAATGCAAATTTAATTTGCATTATCAATAAAAACTTACTGGTTACTGTTTTTTTCTTTTCAGTAACCAGTAAGAAACTATTTTTACTGCAATTTTTTTCAGTAATCAGTAAAATTTACTGGTAATGCAAATTTAATTTGCATTATCAATAAAAACTTACTGGTTACTGTTTTTTTTTTTTTTTTCAGTAATCAGTAAATATTTATTTTTACTGATATTTTTCCAGTAATCACTAAAATTTTACTGGTAATGCAAACTAAATATCAGTAATCGATAAAATTTTATTGATAACTGATATTGTTAATGGAGTCAATAAATACTGCAGTGTGCCCATTAGCTATGGGCTTAATAACAATTTTTCGATTTTTATACCCTGCGGTGGTTTTTTATGTGAGGTTTGATGAAAAAGTAAATGAGCCAAAATTTGGATGGGTGGGGTGGGTCTAACCCTTGCCGGATTTGAGTCAAAGTTCGAATTTCGGGGGTAAAATTTTTAAAAAAGCTTCTAACTGCAAACCAGTTATACTTACAGGCATAGAATGTATGACCAACCCCCATTATATTTTCTACCCCAACATTTTCACCAAAAAAACGCGTATCGCGTATGACGGAAACGAGCAGTTACTGGGTGTGCCGATCGTACCATCCGGTAAAAGTAAAGGACGGAGATAGAGGGCAAGTTTGTTTAGTAAAATTGTCGGGCTGGAAAAATTAATGGGGGTCGGTCATACATTTTACCTTCCTAAGTAGCAATATGGGGGCAGTAGGGGTGATAAGAGCAAAAATGTTTATTAATTAACATAAATATGAGTATTTTTGTATGGGAGCACCCCTAGGGGGTGGAGATAGGGGGTAAGTATGTTTGGTGAAAATGATGGGGTGGAAAAAATAATGGGGGAAGGTCATACTTTTGAACAATGTAGGGGCAGCCTGGGGGTGGTGGAGGTCGATTTTATAAAAATGTCATGAAAATGAAGACTTATATGGGAGCGACCCTTAGGGGTAGAGATAGGGGGTAAGTATGTTTGGTGAAAATGTTGGGGTAGAAAATATAATGGGGGTTGGTCATACATTCTATGCCTGTAAGTATAACTGGTTTGCAGTTAGAAGCTTTTTTCAAAATTTTACCCCCGAAATTCGAACTTTGACTCAAATCCGGCAAGGGTTAGACCCACCCCACCCCCTCCAAATTTTGGCTCACTTACTTTTTCATCAAACGTCACATAAAAAACCACCGCAGGATATAAAGAGTTAATTTTTAAAAATGTCCATACAAACCAGCCCATAGCTAGTGCCCATCTATGTAACTAAGCTTGTTAAAATAAAACAATTGCGTTCCATATGGCGTCACGCATTTGAAGCATTTTTAAGTGAGAAATTGCCGAGATTCTCACGAGACATGATCATAATTCATAATGGGAAATAAAGTTAACTGTAGCACATGCATACAACTACAAGTTTAGCGAGGGACTTCGTGTGGTAAGATTAAAGCCAAGAACATATTGAATTTCCACTAAATATATTTCAATATAATTTGGCGCAATTTTTTTGGTATGTACCTTACATTTTTTTTTTTTTAGCAAAAATTAATTCTTCTTATTTTTACTAAGAAATAATTAGGGTATTTCCTAAAACGTTTAAAAGCCTCAAAAACCTCGCCAACTTCTAAAACTGTCAAAGTTCGCAATGATTTTGACAACTATTACGAGTTTACGAGGCTTTCGATGTACTTACACGTTTTAAGGAATACCCTCAATATTTTTTAATCCATTTATATTCATAAATAAAAAATTTACACACGCTTCGATTAGTCATATCTCTATAATTTTTCGTTCTAGAGATATAGGGGGTTATCATGAATAAATATTCCTGGGGAATTTTTCTCAGACTGCCATGCATTCTCTATTGCAGTTTGAGAAATATTCCCCGAGAATATTGATTCACGATAACCCCCATAAGGTTGTCCCATAACTCACAATAAAAAAAAAGAAAACAGTTTGACAGCTGACAGCTTTGGGTTAGTAAAAATACATTGAATTTAATCAATGAAATTCAGTCACATTATTGTTAAGCAGTTTTTTAGCTTTCCTGAAAAGTTGCCAATTTTGAAATGTGAAAATGTCACAGATAAGTATTATTCCAAAATGTGTTAAAATGCTGTCATCTCTACTTGACTTTTTTATCTTTGAAATCTTTAAGGAACCCACAAAGGCTTAGCAAGTCAAAGTCTTTGATATCTAATAATAAAAATAAAAAAATGCTTATAGTCACTCACATGCTTAATATTAAAAACTTCTTGTTGTATATAATACAAGAGCTTTCGGCCGTTAGATTTTTGCATACCAACAACTGGTGTGATCTTATATCTGTTCGCCGATTGGTCGTTTTGGTTGTTGCAAAATGTGACATGCTGTATTTGCACCTCTCAATTGAGTGTCGTCCAGAAGCGTTGCTCTATGATTGCAATTTATGTGTAGAAAAGAATGTCACTTCAATACCTAATAAGATTTTTATTTGAATGTCTTTAAGGATAAGCAGTTTAACAACATGGCCAAGAGGGATCATATTAAAAATTTATACAAAGCTAAGTAGTTCACATACTTAAATGCATAGTTTACCACAGAAGCAATTCCTGTTTCAACATAAAAGCATAGAAAAGTTGAGATAAGTACAAAAACAATTTATTATCGCTAAAAAATTATTAAAAAAATCGACCATAATTTTAGAGCTTAAAACAACTTATACATATTTACATAATATTTTTAGAAAATAACAAAAGCAGAATAAGCCAGTGCTCGATTTAAGAGTTGAGCCACAACGATGAATTATCAACTAAGCATAATTGAGAACAATTGTTTTAAAACTAAATAACTGGCGGTTTTTTAAAGATCTTATTCTAAAGTATAAATATTATCTGTTGAGACTGTTGATTCATTTGAACGTCGGCGACGATCGCTAATATAATTTCTTATTTGGGAAATTTTAGGCATTTTAATTCCCTGAACTTGCGAAAGCCTCTCAAATATGTCTCTTGGCTTTATGTCAAGTTCAAACAATTTATTTATTTCCAATTTTACATTCTCACTCAAGCCATAGTTGGAATTCAGTTCCTTTTGATTATGATCATGCTCAGCGTCCGCTCGATATATTGACACTGTGTCTGAAGTGGTATCAAATAATAAATATACTTTCGCAGCACACTGAATTGCACGTCTTTTGACTTTATTACATCTGTAAAACTTTTTATGTCCTTCCTCTGTATTACGATTATAGTCAATGGACCAAGTATTTTCTTCTCTTAGCACTTTTTCCGCGTCATGGATGTTAGGACATTTTTTACTAAATACCCATGGAATAGGCTTCCACTTTTTCTCTCGAATCTCCTCTATAATACCGCTTTCAGGATTTATAACACATTTAACTTGAGCTGAACGGCTAGCGCCAGTTTTCATTATACTGTTATCTTGTTCTTTGTAATCAATGACTTCAACTCCATTGCTTAATAAGAGTATACATAAAAAATATAACAATATTTACCCATATAAATATATGTAATATAAAAACACATATGTAATAAAAATTAACATACTTAGCGTGGCGTATCGTTTCTCGCAAGTCTCTTAGATAGTTTCTTAATTGTGACATCTTTGGCAATTTGATACCTTTTATTCTGCTTAAGCACTCTATTATATCTTTTGGCATCATATTAAGATAGTACAACTTGTTTATTTCCAATTTAACATATTCGCTCAAACCGTGCTTCGAAGTAGGAATTTTATGTTCATGGTCATGGGCAGCATCTGCTCTATGCAAAGATATGGAATGTGAAGGATCTAAAAGTAAATATACTTTTGCCGAACACTGTCCATGTTTTTTTAATTTATTGCACCTAAAAAATATTTGTTGTCCTTCATCCGTATTATGGGAATAATCAATGGACCATGTGTTTTCTTCTCTTAAAGCTTCCTCGGCATCGCTATAATTGAGATATGTTTTTACAAGACTCCAGGAGGTGGGTTGTGGCTCTTTCTTTTTCTTCTTTTTAGGTGGAATCACTTCTTTAGGATCTGTTTCAAAAGTAGAATTGTCCCCAATGTATCTTTTCACTATAGTTTCCATATTCGTTTGAGTATCAGCGCTTATTTCAAGTTGTTCAATTTCAGCATCCCTGAAGCATAATTATTTTAAAAAAATCAATAAAATTTTAAATTTTTTTTACAAAATTCCAACCTTGCACGACGTAGATCTCTAACATAGCTTCTGACTTGACACATTTTTGGCATCTGTATACCATTTATTTTTGCCAAGTTATTCATTATAAATCTTGGTTTCATGCTGCGTTTAAATAATTTCTTTATTTCCAATTTAACACTATCGCTCATGACGGACCAAGAACTAAGATTTTTCCGATCGTGGTCGTGTTCAGCATCTGCACGATACATGAAAACTGCACTTGAAGTTGAATCGTATAGTAAATAAATTTTAGCCGAGCACTGCACTCCGCGTTTTTTTACTTTATTGCATCTGAAGAATCTTTTTTGTCCCTCAAGCGTATAATTGGAATAATTAAGTGACCAGGTATTCTCTTCTTTTAATGCTTCCTCAGCTCCAATGCGATTTTCAAATTTTTTAACAAAAGTCCAAGAAATAGTATGAATCTTTCGCTTTTTGGCTGGAAGTTTGCATTCGGTATTACAGCCACCTTCTAAAGGATCGAGAAAATTTTCAGCTCCAACTGAAACCACAGAACTTTCGCCAAATTCGAGAACCTTAACAAAAGTTTATAAATAATAGACAAACAAAAATATGATTAGGTCTAAATCATTATCGAAAACAAACAAAACAGCGAAAATAAAACTTTTAAGCGAAGAGTGGTTAAACAAATTCTGGGTTTTCGAATTTTTACCTATTTATATCTGTTTATTTCAAGACGTAATTTTGTTCTAAGTCATGGAGTAAGGTTCATGTACATATTTTGTTTATATTGCGGGGTACCACAAGGAAGCATTCCAGGCCCACTGTTTTTTCACATATTTATTAAAAATATTGGTTTATGTTTTAAGAGTGCTAAATATCTTTTGCAGGCCGATGATATTAAGATGTATATCTAAAATGGTAATAATTTTTCTGATCGCGACTTTAAAAAATAAACAGTGAATGGTCAGCATCAAAGCGGGAACGGATGTGGATGTGCACTGCTTCAGGTAGGGTATTATCTTGTAAAAAAGGGGATTTAGTTCCAATAATTTGCTATTATTTTTGTTTTTAAAAATGTCTAGATATTAGCATTGCTTCAACAACTTTATTCATTAATAAATTTAAGGACTATGAACTGAACTGAACTGAACTGTGTTATGATAAGCACAAATAGAACGGAAAACTTTCCGCCGAGGCACAGTGCGAAATTTGGGAAGTTTAGCGGAACTTTATTCAATTTTTGAAATACATAAAATGCGTAAGATTATTCATTATTTCAGTAGCTTAATATCCCACCTCAAAAACCTCATACTCAGTTTGGTGAAAAACCCTGCCAAACAACTGCAAAATGCACCTGAAACTTGCATTACTTATTCAATCATACTTTTTGCCTATTAAAAGCTTTTTGATTTGTTAAAGTTAATAGAGTGGTCAGTAGGCCGCGAAATTTTTATCATTTATTTTTTAATAAAATTGTCACTTGTTGGCATTCAAATAATTGCAAAATCTTTTCTTACTCGTATGTGAAAATTGTGCTTTTTAAAAAGCTCATAAGATTTACATTTTCAACTTCATTGGATACTTTAAAAGGTGTTACCACAAATTGCCATTTTGAAACGTACAAAATTTGAAAGGTAGGTTTATCCTCTACTGGAAACACAAAACATCTTTTGCGATATTTTGCGATCTTCTTTTTAACTTAACCTTTTCCAGAATGTCTTTGGAAATTTCATATAACACCGAAATTTCATTTAAAACCGACATCGGACGCCATCGTTGGTTTTGTTTTGGGAAAAAATAAGCTCACCAACACTAACATCTGACACTCTCCATAGTTTAAAGGAATAGTTATTCGTACGGTAGTTTATAATATACTAAAAAGGTAGGGGGAATCCTCTCGAAATTCAGAAGCATTTCTGAATAAAAATGTAAGAAACAGCAAATACCCCTTGTCTTACACCCTTCATTTTTTTATGGTGTTTTGATAAGAAAATGGTTATATCTATCAAGTTTCATAGCGATATCTGGTATGGGAGCAGAAATACAACGTTTTAAGCATTTTTATATATGGGGGGTATTATAACCCCTTTTCTGATCCCCCTTAATTTTTGCATAGTGTTTTGCCAATTAAATATATATCCAAGTATTAAGTTTCATAACTATAACTGCTATGTGTGCTGAGATATGAATTAAGTTCCGCTAGACTCTGAAAATTTCGCACTGTGAGAGGAGAGGTCGAAAAAATAACTATAAAATATTAATATCACTTAACCGAAAAATCAATGTCTTCAAATATAGGAAATCATGAAATAGACTTACAGAGTCACTACAATCAGCAAAACACTTGATCTCGTTAGATTCGCGTTCGAGATCTGTATCTGATGCGTTCTCCTCTACAATTTTGCGGAGCACCTCCTCTGACTGTATCGCCATTTCACGGAACATGCGAAACTGCTGCATTGTATCGTAACATTTTTCACAAATACTTTGTGGGTACAATCGATCGGTATCTTCGTTTATATTTAATGAAGTGCAAACAATTAGCAACTTTGTTAAATTGGGTGTTTGATTGATGTTGAAGTGCGATGACTGCAAGTGTTCCAGGCAAGTTCGGCAGAAAGATTGTAGATTACTACGCTGCATTTTTATCACGGTAAAAGCAGGTTCATTTTATTTTATATTAATGAATATTCAATTGTTTTTATTGCTTTTTTTGTTTTTTTTTTTTGGGTTGTGATTTAGAATGGTCAAAGTTGTAAACTTAAAAGACCAGGGTTTCCCACTTAATGATTTAGTAGTAACCCAGCAAATCCTGTAACTGTTACCAACCTTATTATATAATAGTTACAAATCTCGTATTATACCAGTTACATTTCTTCTAGCATCGGGAAAAAAATAACCACTTTAACCTATCCGTGTGAAAATAGATGTGACTGTGCATCCCTGTCTTATCAATGAGATTTCATCATAAGAAAAATTATGAAAAAACTATGGTTGTCCCTTTCATATTTAATTTTATATTTTTCTTTCCACTGTCATTCCGAAAAGTCAAAACAAAATTGAATATAAAATATTTGGAAAAAGTATTGCTAATTGACATCTTTTATTTTTAAATTGAAATTATGATATAATGTTAAGTTATTTATATTGTAAGAATAATAAAAATTTACGTTATTTTTAAAGCTGATAATGATAAAAATACACAATTTCTTACATCCATTTGGATGTCCTCTTTCGACAATTCAGGAAAAATATCTGCGAAAACAAGAGATACGTATTACATACTGAAAAAGATATTTTGTAAAGAAAGCTTACCAAAAAAAATATTGCCGGACTTCAGACTCCGTTCGCCCATCTAAATTGTACAATTTGCGGCAGTCATCGGAGATGGTATTTTTAAAAACGCTGCTGATATTTCCATTTCCTCTTTTGATTCAAAATAGTGTATTAACTAAATGGAAATAAATAAATAAATATAATTAAATTATAAAGCATATGAATATTGGTCTTATACTTACCAATGGCAATCAGCAAATTTTCGAATTGAAAAATTCAAATTCAATTTTTTTTTTTTGACATTTCTGTGCTCTAAATTTTAAATTTTTTTTTTTTTTTTTTTTGTGTTGTGTAAAGAAACAGCTACAGCAATTTTTCGCTAAGATATTCTTGTCTCTTTTCGACTAACGTTCTTAACGAGAGTTCGATTTTGAATGTGTTAGTAATTTCCAAAATGAGTTTCGTTGTGTAGGTTGTACTGGTTACAGAGGATTTGCTGGGAAGTGATTACGAATCACTTTGTTGTTTTTTTTTTTTTTTTTTTTTTTTTAAGTCTGAAAGTTTCTGATTATAGTTTTTTTTTCCTTATTATTTTTCTTAAAAGTCAATTTTAGATTCCCGTATAAAATTTAAAAGTTCTTTGTAATTATCACCATTGAAGGATTTTAAAAGCGAACCAATGTTGTTAAATTTTTGAAAAATGGTATGTTTAGATCGAAATGATGCAAAGGAGTTGCAGCTAAAGATAAGATGTTCCATCGAAGCAGGAACATTGCAATTGTCACACAGGTTGGAGGATACAGCACCAATTTTATGCAAGTAAACTTTGTTGTAGGAGTGACCCGAAAAAAGTCTATTTAGTGATTTTGTTTCAGCTGGAGTAAAATTAATTTTCTTATACCATGGCTTTTCTGGTATTGATGGAAAGATAGATGCGAAAAAAACACCTTTGGTTTGAGATGCATTTCTGAAGTTGTCATTCCATTCAGTTCGAAGTATATTTTTAATAGCCTTGATAGCTTCCTTTGGAGTGAGCATCGAATCCAAAGGTGCACCAACCTCAACGGCATACCTGGCAATCTGATCAGCTGTTTCATTTATGGCAATGCCAACGTGACTGGGAGTCCAAATGAAATGACATTCATCAATTTTACAGTCGTCAATTTTTTGGTGTATATACGCAGCACAATAGTCATCAGAGTTATTTTTTTGCAGAAGTTTGCAAGTAGATAAACTGTCAGTGAAAATAGCCATACGCTTGGCACCATTTTCAATTGCAATGTCAACTGCTTTGCGTGCCGCCCACAATTCACCAAACATACTGGAACACTTAAAGTCAATTTTAAAATAATATTTATGATTGTTGAGAACATCATACACACCACAGCCTGCTGACGAGACTCCAACAGAAGCATCTGTTGCAAAAATCACAAAATCTTTATTCTTGTAGAAATCAATTTTCGAACAAAATTCAGCTTGAAATTGTTGACGAGAAACATTGTGCTTTTTATATGCTGTATTATTTCCATAAACCTTGATATTCTGGCTTTTTTGATAGAAAAAGTCCACATTTGTGCGAGTAAAAATCTGCTTAAAATGATGATAAACTGAACTGTAACTAGATTTTATTGGATTGCAATCAGCAAAAGATCTATATAACTGCTTATTAGACCTTTTTAACTTTATGATTTCCTTGGCAGTCAAAAACTTGGCTCTTTCCTCAGGAGGCAGCTCATCAGCTAGCACATAAATTATGTGAACAGGTGTTGATGGAGTGAGACCTAAACATCTTCTTAAGGTTGCATTTTGAAACGTTGAAATCCTGCGATTAACCGATTTAGGAGTATTTGCAGCTGTTGTTCTTGCATATTCAATTTTTGATCTGACAAAGCTCTTGAAGAAGTTAATTGCAATTTTGGGCGATAGACCACTTTTAACAGAAGTTAGCATTTTTATCAACCTCGTGCTCCTCTCTGCTTCTTCAAAGATACGAGAGTAGTGCTCACCCACCGTCAGAGAAGCATTAATGTTTCTACCCAGAAATTTGAGAGACTTCACCTGAGGGATTTCAACATTGCCTAACAACACTGACACTCTTTTGAAACTTCCCTTGGCTAAGTACATTATGTTAGATTTTTCCGGATTAAAACTAAGATTCAGATGCTTGCATTTGTCATGAAATCTCTTTATTTTGAGCTTCATGTTATCAACTGCCACTTCAAAGTCAGCATTATGAGATAAAATTATAAAGTCATCAGCAAATTGAAATAAATCAGTGCACTCATCTTCAATGGAGAAGAGTCCTTTAGTATAAATGTTAAACAGTAGTGGAGAAAGACAACTCCCCTGTGGCAGACCATCATTTACCTCAACTGAATCATTGCCCAACTTTAAGAAGCGTTTATTCAAGAAATTTTCAATCCACAGTGTGAAAATATTTGATAAGCCAGCCACTCTCAAAGCTGTGACTAATTTATTTATTTGTACACAGTTATATGCATTGCTTATATCCAAAGTGAGAATAATTACCTTTTCGCCAGTGTGTTTTAAAAGTGCAGACCGATGAAGAAGTTCATTCAAACACATAGATGTTGATTTTCCTTTCTGGTACGCAAAGCAGCGCTTTGAAAAAAATTCCGATTCAGTCAATTGATTAACTATTCGCTCCTTAACCATTAGATTTAGTAATTTCAAAAGCACTGAAATTAACGAAATTGGTCTATAGTTTCGATAGTCACTTAAATCCTTGTTTCTTTTAGGAATAGGTACAATCTTAATGGTTCTCCATGAATCTTTAATGTGACAATCAATGAAAGCATCATTCAAGCAAGTCAAAATGCTAGCTTTGGCAACATCAGACACTGCGCGAATCATCTCATATGTAATTTTATCCTCACCACCCGCCGAAGATTTATTTTTGTTGTTAAGGACTCTGATAAATTCTTCAAAAGAGAAGGTCACAAAATGTTCCTCTGTTCCACAGATTACACTGTTTGTCGATTGTGTACTGGCAGGCACCTGATTTTTCAGAAAGTTGAGATAAGCCAAATTGTTAGCATTGTTCCATGAGCTTAGATCCGATAAATGACTCCCTTTTAAATTTTTAACAAATCTCCAACCATCCCTGGAACTGGGATTATTATTAAGATGATCGATTTTTTCCTGAAAATTCTGAGTTTTGGCATTTTTGACAGCATCTTTCCATATTTCTTTTGCTTGTAAAGCCTCTTCGAAGTTATTTACATTTGGAAACTTGACACTTTTTTTCATCGCTGCTAAGTACTTTCTGTAAATGGGATTGAGCTCATCCTTCCACCAGTATTTGGGAGATTTAGATCGATCCAGCACATACGTAGCACACTTAATGTTTTCCTGAAAAGTTTGCTCTACCTGCTCCGAACTAGAATCAAAGACTGCATCCTGTAAGAGCTGTAGAAGTTTTCTCTTAGCTAAAAATTTCGTAGAGTTAGGGCTTGCATTATTGAACTCGATAGTAATTGGATGATGATGGCTACCACCCAAATTAATAGGGGAGACAGACCAATTAAAATCCATGTTAAAATTCACAAAAGTTAAGTCCAGAACTGAACCACTCGTACTCATAGCAGGATTGCCTGCATTGAAAGTGAAAGATCCATCGTTGATACACCATAAACCAAAACTGTTTATTACATTTACCAATTTTCTACCTCGCGAAGAATCTATGGAGTCACCAAAAACCGTTGCTCTCGCATTGAAATCACCAAGAAAAATGACATTTTGATAATTATCAAGAAAAACAAGTAATCGATTTAATTCACTCTCAAATTCTGACAAACTTAAAGATGGTTCAAAGTATATAGCACATAATGTAAAATTAGGTTTCATATTAAGAGTTTTAAGGATAATTATGTCATGAGTTGATTGAAACACAATTTTTTCTACACGAATATTTCTTTTATGACCAATAGCTACACCACCATAGCCATCAGACCTTGTTTTATGTAAAAGATTAAAATTAAGAATTTTAGCAGGCTTATTGTATACCCAATCATGTGAGTATACTTCACTGAGACAAACAAAATCATAGTTATAATAGTTCAAGTGATATTCAATAAAACTAGAGTTTTTTTTAAGCGACTGACAATTGTGTTGCAGTATTTTCACTCCCATTGGAGATTATTTCACTGTCTATTTCCACGAAAAGTTTTTTCAATCTATCACTGAAATGTGTTACAGCATTTAAAGCTGTGTTGTTTTCATTTTTCTTAAAAAAGTCAACTAAAAATTTCACCAGCTCCGTAGTGGTAGATTCTAATTCATTTACCTTATGAACATTTTTTTTAGAAAAAACTTTACCCGCCATTTCTCCTTGCCACAATTCAGGCTGAGCAAAGTGCGGATTTTGCTTCCCAGCAATCGGAAAACTCCTAAGATAGTGGCTATATCTCTGGGGTGTCGCAATTTTATTTGCTTCAATAACGTTGTTTTTAACATTTTTAGAGTTTGACTTCAACTCAGGAAAACTCCCATCATAATCCGCCAAGAGATTATACGGATTCAGCTGATTCGATGAAAAACTCTCGAAAACCTCCCGTCTTGATATCTTTTTAACCGTCATTATCTTTTGCAAATTGGTCTCTTCCCTCCATTTGGGACACTTATCCTTGTCAGAAGATAAATGCTCCTTGCTGCCACACAAAATACAACTCTTTTCAATACACTCTCCTTGACACTTGTCATCTCCACATTTCAAGCATCTTTTCGTTGATCTACATGACTTTTGCGTGTGGCCAATTCGACCACAGTTTAGGCATTGCCTTAGTGGAGGAAAATAATTGCGCACTTTTAGCACTGTGTAATTCAAGATTACATCATTGGGAATAGTATTGCCCGCAAAACCAATTTTGACCGAATAAGTTGGAGAAAAAGCACCGCTCTCATGGTCTTTTCTTAGAAAACGTCTAGCTGATAATACCTGAATCGATGAAGAGATACCACTCTTAATCTCATCATCAGTAAGATAAGCAGGAACATCATTGATGACACCGTAAGTTTCCACGAAACTCTTGGGCACAAATGGCCGAATGTTTTTTTTTAACAAATCTTTATTTCCAATAAACATGTTTGCCGAAGCAGCATTTTCAAATTTTACCTTATACAGGGTGACACCAATAGCAACTATTGATTTAATTCCTGCAAACTTAAACTCCTTGATTTTTTCAAAGAGATACAGTCCATTTCTCACACGTTTGTTTCTACAAGACTCTGCACTCGACGTATCGACCAACACACAAAACTCACCAAAGTGACTGGATGAATAAAAAACACTTTCTTTTTCCGTTTGTGAATTTGCATTCATGACACTAATTGCGCCAGAACCTGGATTTAAAACACTTGTATTCTCTTCACATGTATTCTTTTCACCTGTCATCACATCACTACCTGGCAAAGAGGCAACATCCTCATCATCCATCGCACTGGATTCATCAATTTTAAGTTTTTTATTGTTATTACTCATATTGATAAAGTATTCTTCAAAATGTGAAGGATCTTTAACCAACAGCTTATGATTTTTTAAATCAAGATCATTTTTAGAAGCTTTAAAAACCCCACCTAAGTTTTTTGATGACGCCTTAGCGCCATCCTTATTTTTTACCGAATTTGATGGACTTATTTTTGCCAAAAACAGTCTTTGCCCAACTTCACAATCGAAAAAAAGTTAAAAAGTTTCAAATTAAATTGTGCAAAGGAGAAAAAACAACAAAAAAACCAAAAATGCACAAAATATTTGTGAAGGAAAAAATTCACAATTCAAAATGGCTACGTAAGAAAAAAAACCAAGACGAACAAATCGACACGATTATACGCAACTAGCTTTTTTTGTTATTAAAATTTCGAGTTAATTTTGAAGCGAAAATGAAGTGTTTATTTTGGTTTGTTTTGAAAAAAAGCAACAAAAGTGTTGCCCCTTTGACACCCAAGCAGGCTGTTCTGAAGATCCTGTTTAGTTTCTTCTTAGCCTTTACTTGGCCTATTTTTGCTAATGAAGCATAAGTGATCATTGGTACAGTGATGGTTTTGTAAGACCATGCCATCATTTTCGGCCGTAGTCCCCACGTTTTACCATACATCCTTTGGCAAGCATATGTTATTCTTAAGACTTTATTTATTATGTATGATAGATGACTGTTCCATGTTAGACTTTTATTTAGGATTACTCCTTAATATATCATCTCCTCGGAAACCGTTAGCACCGTTTCCGCCAAGTTTAAAGCTTCTAGGTTTAGCTTTCTCCATCGGGTAAAGCGCACCAGTGTGGTTTTACTTGGGTTAATTTCGAGTCCTTTCTCTTGGCACCAGCCTAGAGCTAAGTTGAGAGCTAGTTGCATTCGTTCAGGTACGGTAGAGTCAAATTTGCCTCTAACCATAATAACCAAATCGTCAGCAAAGCCTTGGACCTCGAATTTGTGATCATCAAGAATTTCTAGTAATTCGTCAATGGCAAGTATCCATAGAAGCGGTGACAGTACGCCTCCCTGGAGGCGTCCTTTAGTTGTCCTCATAATTAGTCTTTCTGTATTTTTACAATACTCATAGGTTTAATAATTTAAAAACAAAAGCATGCAGGTCTTTATTTTTCTATAGTAAGGTTCGCTGCTCAAGCTGCAGTATCTGTGACTGTAGTGTAGTGACTGTTTTTGTAATTGAAAATAACAATTTGGGCTATTTTTTCGATGCATCTGCTTTTTTTTGATCTGTCTGATCCTTAACCCCTTATTCAATTAAAACGATATCAGCGCAATGTTAAGAAATTAAAAAATAAGTTTTTACTCGGACAGTCGTAACATGAACTTTGTATTAATAATAATCAAATGAGTATCTTAGCATTGGAAATTTACAGCGAGTTTTAATTTATTTATTTATTTTATTTATAGATGAATCGGCATCGATTAAGCCCAAAAATTTAAATGGATCAAATCCACTGGACACATATCTTAAAGATTAGAACATAAAGCAATTTTAATTTATTAAAAAAAAAAAATGCTCCGTGCCATTTAATTAATATTTTGAACACTTAAAAAATTGAATTTTTAATTATATAAGATCGAGAGAACAATGCATTATTATTTATAAATGTATGAAAAAAAAAACTTTTACTATAATATAGTTAAGTTGTATCGTTACCACAATACTACAACTAGGTAACTCCAATTGTTAAGTTCTGAGAAAAATCAATTTAAAGATTTTTGGAAATTTAAATTTACACTGATTTTGGACTTTGCTTGTCTTGTTTTTTACGTACTACTTCGCAATGGTGCCACTTTAGAGTACATTCTTTGGTCGGATTGTGCATAAAACTAAGATGAATAGCGTAGGCCACTTATCCAAAAAATTATAATATAGGTGTTACATAGTTGTCGTATTGAGTTGACGATATAAAATAATAAGAAAAATTATTTTTGTTACAAAAAATACATTTTATTTTAAGTAGTGTTTGTTTAAGTAAAAATTGTAAAGTAGTAATGATAAAGTTATTTCTAAGTTTTTGTAAATTGTAAACTTCACTTTTTTTAATTATTGTATCCAACTTATATTTGTATGTATCCAAAACATTTAAATAAAAAATACTACTTACTAAATTGCATTAAAATTATAAATTAACAAACTTAGTTGGTATTTTTAGTAGTTTAAATGATATACATATGTATACACAAATTGCTTTATTTAACTTAATCAGAAGCAATGAAAGAATTAACAAATTTAGACCCACATACATACATTCATATATATCAAAGCTCATAACATACTTATGAAATTAATTACTCTTGATGGTGTTATATTTGTATGGAAACATTTTTAATGGTATTGTGCTTAGCCTTAAAAACAATTTAGCTACATATGTTAGCAAAAGCAATACCACCGTGGTAACCTCCATTATTACAAAATGTGATATGGAAGATCCTATCTCTAGCCATGAACCACGATTGCGTACGAAGAAAAGAAAATTTAAGCTCATAATATCACAGAGTAAAAGTAAACAAATGAAAATGCGTCGCTCATTACTGCGCGCGAAGGCAGACAGGCCAAAAACTACAGAAATATTTATTACCACAGGAATAATTAGCTTCAAGATGACTAGACTCATTATTGCAAATGGTGAAAATGTCGTAAGAAAACAACGAATAATATTGGGATCAAAAGAACTAACTGACGCTATATTACCAGTGCCAAAGAATGAAAAAAATGTATATAAAAGAATGGAAAACGCCATACGAAAATTTAATTGTAAATTAAAACTTGGCTTTAGATAGAAAATATTTACATTACTATTCAAAGCCTGTGTTACTTGTTGCATCGACATGCTCAATATTAGCGCTGAACTTAGCAAAACTATAAATATAGGTTCGTAAGATGTAGACAAAAGTATATAAAGTGTAGATAAATTGAAGAAAATTAATTCAACTCTATATTTAAGAAGTTGGGTGTCATTGACTAATATATAAATTATGGAATAAAATAAGAAAACCCATGATAAAATTTGTGAAACTAATGTAATACCTAATTGCTGAGAATGCTGATACATGCAAATCAAAGCATTCAATATACCGATAAATGAAATTGATTTCATTCGAAAATTCATATCAAATTTAACAAAGACGAAACGCACAACAACCATTACTATACTGGCCAATATTAAAATATCGTTTTTATATCCAACTGTTGGCGGTAACAAAGGAAATATCGACAGTGCAATCACAAGTAAACACCACAAATAAAACTTTGAGTCTCTTACATAAAAGTTTGAATAACTTTCATATGCGTTAAAAAGTAGAAAAACTAAGGCAATTAACTTTCGCTCAAAAAAGCATAAAACGAGTAATTCCATACAAAATATTAGAACCAAAAATTGAAATAGATACTTAATATTCTCCTTAGTAAGTAGTTTTCCATTTTTTGGCGAGATGTCTATAACTTGTATTGAAAATATCCAAACAAAAACTGGCAGTAAAATATAAAAGCTAATGGACAAACTAATACCCTGCAACAGTACAAATAAAAGTAGCAAAATGCCTATAAACGTTAGCATAATACTGAATTTTGATATATCACTTTTAGGATTATGTTCGTTTCTTAACAATAGTTTAAATAAATAGAACATCCAACCGATCATTGCTGCAGTTGTACTCATAAGCATGACATTTTTGTAATAGATCTGATAATAATCGATGCCTTCTAAAGCAATTCGCATTACTTCGTAACTTAATTCTATAGCATTTTCAAATGAATATTCATTAAAAAGATTGTCTATTTGTCGCTGATAAGAAGTCACATTTTGAATGTTTAATTTAGAAAAGCTACGCAAATATGGCGAAAAATATCCATTTTCGAATTCTTTGCATAATGTTTGAAATTGTTCCAAGATTTGCAGCGCATTAACATGTGCAGCAGCAGCTTGATACTGCAAAGAGGCATTCATAAAGTTGCGTGGCAGCATTCCAAAATTATTAACGGGTGGTGGTAGGCCAAGAAGTGCTGTCATAAGTGGTGCAAATTGAGCTTGTTCTATTTCATGTAGTGGTAGCTGCATGTTTCCAGCCATAAAAGTTTTATGATTCAAGTTTTCGGAGACCAGCATTCTGTTTGAAATTCCTGATCCCCATAAAAAGAAAGGCGTTTCTGTTTCGTGTGAACTTCCAGCACCATGAGAACCTAAAAGAACATTAAGAATATCATAAAAAAGAACGAGGATAAGGAACATTTTGGGCACTAGCCAAAATTCAGGTACATACTTATTTGATATTTTTAGTATCGTTTAATAAAACACAAAAGTCATAATTATGAATTATAATCAACACATGGATGATTCTAGTCACGAGGGAATATTCTGCGACTCACCTTATTTCACATATTTTTTGTAACAATATTTCATTGATTTATGATCAAAATTCAACATGTAAATTGTTTCTAGTATAACACTGAAAATAAACTTGATCCCAAAGCTACTTCATAAAAGAATTTAGCTTTAAAGTGCCAAATTCTCAGCCTCCCGGCATGTCTATCTTTCGAAATTATACTTTTAATGCTAAATTAGATATGAGATATGTCTTTTAATGTAATTACCAAGTTTTGCAATTAATATTCAATTTATTTTATTAACAAATACGTTATTGAACTTTGTCACTCGACTTTTTTCTCAGTCTCCTGGCGCATCAAAATATCTTAAATTTTTATGAATTAGCATAACTAGTGCGTTGATGGTTAATTGATGCAAATGAACGAAGTAAAGTTATCTTAGAATCAGTTTCATTTGTCTTGGATCGTGGATATTTTGATACGCCGAGCATTTGACCTTCTGCTGGGCGGTCACCGCAACAGGAATTTTCCCTATTGTTTTTGAAGGCTTTCTTACACCACCCTTAGATTGAAGCTTAGAGACATCTTTATCTTTGTAAACGATCAACAGAAACGCTTCTGCGCTTCTGTGTCTCAAAAGACTGTCGCCATGATTTTCCTGGCCCACTGTGGCACCTTAAACTTCTTGGATAGTGGTGTGCTTTTTTATGCCACAGCAAAGACTCCTGTTTGGACTCAGGTTCATAATGATGAACACACGTTTCGTCCCTAGTAACAATTCGTACTCCATCTCTGAAGGATGTCATCTCTTTAAGTATGGTTTGAACTGATTTTCTTTGCTTAGTGAGGAAATTTATAACAGCGCGATACTCGATTTGGTTCATATTTTAGATTTTATTCGGGATTGACTTGTTTGGTCGACGATAGTTGAAATACCAATGATGCGAAAAACGCATTACGGTGGCAGAAGAATATATGAAACAGGAAAATAAGCTTGTGTTTTTAATTCCACTCCTTACCCCCCATTCCGCGGACTTACAAATTTTCCCTTGTACTTAACATAATGCGATATTTTTGATAGACTATGTGATACTAAAATCGTTGCTAAGTTTTGTAATGGATTTTTAAAATGATTTCTTTTGGAAATAAATGATGCGCTTCTAGGAAAGCTGCTCTCAATATCATCGTTACTAAATACCATTACCATCATTTTTATACGCTTAATCTAATTAAAATTACCTGAATTTGTCATTCCATGATCTGAAGTCAGTATAAATGCAGTTTTGTTATCGGAGAAAATATTTTGGAATGTATTATATATATCATATATGCCTCTATCGGTATTATGAAGATTCTTCAGGAATAACTCCGAATCGGGTTTATGAATATGACCTGCAGAATCTAAGCCGAGCAGATGAAGAAAATAAATTGTCTGATGTTCAGCAAGCAATTCCTCAGCTTTGCGGTTTAAGAAAAATTTAACTTTTCTAAATACCCATTCATCCAGTTCATAGGTTTTATCACGTCCAGAAAAATCCAAATCATGATCGTAGGCATCGATAAACATCCGTTGATCACTTGTGATTCGTGAAAAAATATGCAATACATCATTGGCACCCCATGCATAAGTTTTCGCACTGCGATTGAAAACGTTATCGAAATCAATGGGATTCTCTTTCCAGCCGCGCGTTACAGCCGAAGGATCCTCGTAGAGGCCAGCTATCAGAGCAATATGGCCAGGTCTCGATTCTGTTGGCACATGGGTTTGAGAAATGCCAACCAAACCCTGTTTTTGTATTAATTTTCGTATAAATTGAATATCACCACAATCATTTTTAAAAAATGATTCAGCACGCAATCCATCAGTAACCAGAAGCACTAAACGTTTCGCGGGTGGCTCCTCGCCGGCAGGAATAACCACCGCATTTTGAGGACGTAGTCCTCGTAGCACAGGTGAACGAAAGTATATCACAAAAATTGATCCTAACAGCAGTACGTGTATAATTATTGCATTTAAAATCCACATTTCAAAGTAAGTGCACTGTTCAAGAAACGTCTAATTTCTAATTTGACAGTTGTTGTTCAGTTGTTGTTGTAGGTACCAGCTGGTACGTACAACAACAACTGAACAACAACTGTCAATTGTTGTACGTACCAGCTGGTACCTACAACAACAACTGAACAACAACTGTCAAATTAGAAATTAGACAACTGTCAATTGTTGTACGTACCAGCTGGTACCTACAACAACAACGACAAACAACTGTCAAATTAGAAATTAAAAATTGTTGGTTTTTCTACATTTACATTTTTTCATTTTGTTTTCGCACAAAATAAGGAAAACGATGGGCGATTTGGTAACTTTATTATTAGTATATTTACAAATTGATACAAAAACGGAAGACGGAAGCTTTAAACAATATCAAATCCTGGTGAATATCCAAAAAGGATTACCATTTTTTTTGTGAAAGTGCAAAAATGAATATAAAATATGCATTAATAAAATAATAAGTTCTAATGAATCTACAAACTCAGTTGGTCTTGGTCAGTTGGGTGAAGCTGCTGGCATTCCGCCAACAATGGGAATAAGCAGATGAAAAAAAAAGAATAAAATAAATGTAAAATACTTGGTTTAGATAAAAAAAGTGGTTAAAAGTATAATAGGAATAAAAAAAAAGTAAAAGCAATACAATTATAATTTGCAACAAAATGTCTGCCAAATTTGATTTGGCTACAATAAAACCGAATGCATCGGTCGTGGCCATCAGCTGTTTAGCAATGACAGCTGATTTTCTTAAGCTTAAACTAGATACCGACAACTTGTTTGCAGACATGCTTGGCAAGACGGAGTACATTGTGGGGAATATTGACTCACGATTACCCCCTGTGTGTTCCAATACTTTTTACGTGAAATTGTATTGTACGTGAATCCATCATAATAAATTCTTATTAATTTAACATTCATAACGCATATTCTTCTTTTCAAAATTAGTTAAGTCTACTCGATTTAGGAAACTCGAGTTCACGCGGCTCAACTTTCACATCGGTCAACTCGGTTCGTACGAATTTTGAACTCGCTCAACTTGGTTTAGAGTATTTCCGAGTTGACACACATTGAACGCAAGCTATTGGAGAAAGGAATACACTTACATGCTTATTGCATAGTTAACGTTAAAAAAATTATTGTAATTTACTCGAAATCTCTGTAAAATTACTTCCTTTGCTATGCAAATAATTGAAAAAATAAAATTACTTTCTTATTAAAAGTTTAATGATGTTGTTTGACAGCCAAGTTTTATTTTTATAAAATTAAATATCTACCACATACGAAAAAAAAGAAATTAAATAATAATGACGCTGATGAGATTAAGCTAATCAGATGCATTATATTTCCTATAAAGTAGTTAATTGATTTTACTAACACCCCTAATCAGGGGCGCTACTTCGATTTCTGTTGCACGTCGAGTAGAATTTTGATTGAAGTAGAATTGATATCTCGCTTTATTTTCGAGGTATTGAATGTTGTAAAATTGCTGGTAAAATTGCAGTTTAGCGGATTTTCGTATTTATAAGGGTAGAAAAAAAATGTTGTCAAAAATGGCTTATTTTGGACTTTCACATTACAAAAATGGCGGGGGAGCTCTAGAATTTTGCGTGATTTTGGAGATATAGCCATCGGAAGATCCGGATATATCTTCTATGTAAACCGCTATAAGTTGGGAACCCCTGGATGGATTTTAATAATATTGGTGTTATATGAAAGGTATTTTACCGTGCTATATAATTGTCGCACAAAGTTTTTAATTCTGAGTAATATTTTTCGAGATATGACAATTTTTCAAAAATTCAGGCTATTTACCCCTATTCTTAACTTATCCTTACTGATCCACGGCCGAAGGCCGCCGCGAAGCCGGTCTTGGATTTTTGGGAGTTTTAAATCCTGAGTTGCGGCCGCAGACCGCCCACTTACCCCTTCTCTTATGTAAAACTACTGTGGCTAGCGAAGCCCGTGTTTGATATACCGTAAGCAGGGGTGACTTTGACATCTGGGGGCGACTTTAACCGGCAAGAAAAAAAAGATTAAAATCGTAATATTTTCATCTCGAGGACTAGTTATCGATTTGTATTTGGTCAATGTGTTACCTTGAAGTATTAGCTTTTAGCGTCTGTTTTCAATATTTGATTTGAGCGCGAACTTTCAGATATATTGGTGCATTTTCGAAAAGTTGTCTTATGTAGCATTTTTCAACGCTCAGAAAATTACTACTTATTGACTAGAAGGAAAATTGCTGGCGGTGGGTGAATGATATCTCTAAAATTATTGTTTAATTTTCTTCCCTAATCAATCGATTTTCATGAATATATTTGCCTCTAAGTATTTTTAATGCATTTTTATATTGGAGTATTCTAGAAAACAACGTTTTTGGGGTGACTTTGGACCGGTAGAAAGTCACCCCCAAAAAACTTTGTATTGTTAGGCTGGCTCAATAGAAACCCATTCGGGCCATATTGACGCCCAAAACACTGGGTGTGGTGAACTGTAGTGAAAATAAAGTCGAGTCTTTCGCCAAAGTGAAATTATTTTTTCCTTTCGATCTTTTTAAAACAATTTAATATTTTAATGAGAACCCAAAAAGGATATTTGTTATTATTTATTTAGGTAATTTTGCAAAAAATTAAGCCACCGAAGCCCTTTAACAAAAGAGGAATTTTTGAAGTTACCTACTAAGAATTTCTTTTCTTTTTTAAATTTTTTGAATCAAGTATTTTTTATTTTCTAATTTGCAATGGATTTTTAACTTGTTTTTGTGGATTTTTTTAGCTTGGCCCTATGCTCCTCCTAGGAGTTAAAGGAGAATACATACATACATACAAACTTGTATCAAAGTCACCCCTGCTTACGGTACTACAACAACAAAAAAGTTTTCGCAAAAAACGCAAAAAACCGCGGATTTTGACTTACCTTATTTTAGACGTTGTAAGAAGACAACAAGAACAACTTTACTACTACTACAACAAATTTTATACAAAAGTAGGGGTAAGTGGTCGGCCTGCGGCCGCAACTCAGGATTTAAAACTCCCAAAAATCCAACACCGGCTTCGCGGCGGCCTTCGGCCGTGGATCATTAAGGGTAAGTTAAGAGTAGGGGTAAATAGCCTGAATTTTTGAAAAATTGTCATATCCCGAAAAATATTACTCAGAATTAAAAACTTTATGGGACAATTATATAGCACGGTAAAATACCTTTCATATGACACCAATATTATTAAAATCCATCCAGGGGTTCCCAACTTATAGCGGTTTACATAGAAGATATATCCGGATCTTCCGATGTCTATATCTCCGAAACCAGATCCGAGCGATGAGCTCCCCCACCATTTTTGTAATGTGGGAGTCCAAAATAAGGCATTTTTGGCAAAATTTTTTTTATACCCTTATAAATACGAAAAGCCGCAAGGCTGCAATTTTACCAAATTGCTTTATTATTGTTGTATTTCTAAAGTTTCGATATCTCGAAAACGAAGCCAGATTTCAAAAAAATTCATTTAATTTTTTGACTAATTTTGGGTCGATTTATGAAAAAATATAGTCAAATCGGGGGCATCGGAAATCGAAGTATCTGTCCTCTAATTAGGATACAATTCCTGAGGTACTGACAATTTGTCTTCAGACTACCATTTTACAATCTACTCCAAATACGTGAAAAAAGTAATTCTTTCCATACACTTTTCATCAATTGTAAAAATGTACGAAATTAAATTCTGCAACACTGATTTCGAGTAGTTGGCAACGTTATACATAAACATCCATTATTTTCGCGTCTTGATTTGCTCACGATTTTAATTAAAGTGAAGAACGCAATATTAACATAAAATAAAATAAAATAGACCTACTTTAACAACAAATCATGATAAAAATGCGGCGAAGTAATCTGCAATCTTTCTGTCGAACTTGCCTGGATCACTTTCAGTCGTCGCCGACCGCATCATCAAACTTCAACATCAGCCAGACACCCAATTTAACAAAGTTGCTAATTGTTTGCACTTCATTAAATATAAACGAAGATACCGATGGAATATACCCACAAAGTTTGTGTAAAAAATGTTATGATACGATGCAGCAGTTTCGTGATTTCCGCGATATGGCACAACAATCTGCTGAAGTCTTGCGAGAAATTGTATTAAAAAAAGATGGGGAAGAGCAAGAAGTGGTGCTGACTGAGAAAGAGCTTGAAGACCAAAATGCTGCCTCAAATAGTGCAATTAACGAGGATGGGTACTTGAATGATACGAGTGATTCGGTGAGTAAAATTGATGGTTAAACTTTACATAAGCTCCCAAAACCCCAATTCAGTTTAAACCATACTTCATTCATTTCATTTTCATTTATTTATTTTCACAAATAATAGCTTTGTTCGCGTTCAAAAAATTGTTAACAATTGAGTGGGTTAGAAGCAAAGGGGTACAAGTGACAAATTACGAAAAATTGAGTTAAGTATGAGAATAGGTAGTGGAAGCTTTGCTTTATTTATGAAACAAACATTACTTAAGCTTTTGTGTTTCTACACCTCTATAGAGCCCCATTAAGGTAAGCAAGTTCACAAAATTATAGTTTTGCTTTAAAACAAAATTCAAAAAAATTTTTTTCTAGTAAATAAGAAGCAAAGTTAGCGCAGCGTATCATCTAACATAGGTTAAGAAAAAATTAAATACCTCATTTTTAAGAATCCTTGAAAAATTCCCTTTTTATGGTATTTTTTAAAAATTTTCTAGAGGTTTGTTTTTAAAAGTTATTAGTACTTTAGTGAAAGTCTACCGAATGGTACCCCTTTGCTTCTAAACGAGTTTAAAATATTGAATAAAATATTTTCGTTTTGAAATGAAAAGTAACGAGTGCGGTAGGCTTTCAGTAAAATACTAATAACTTTTAAAAGCGGACCTCTATAAAAATTTTAAAAATACCTTTAACAGAGAACGTTTTAAAGATTCTTAGAGTTATGGTACTTAGTTTTTTCTTTTGCTATGTTAGTTGCTACACGGTGCTAACTTTACTCCATTTTTACTACAAAAAAAAATTTGAGTAAAATGGTGTAGGCTTTCACTGAAATACTTATAACTTTTAAAGGGGGACTCATAGAAAAAATTTGAAAAAAACATTAGATGGAGCATACTTTAAATGTTATTTGACGTGCAATATTTTATTTTTTAACTCACTCTGCAATTTATGAAGCAACGTTAACTTTAACTATATTTAACTCAAAATTTACTTTTTGTTACTTGTACCCCTTTGCTTCTAACCCCCTCAATTGTTAACCTCTTCGATCCCGCACCCAAAATACAAGTGAAATATAACTTTTGAAGAGTTATTTTTACTAAATTGGGTCCAAATAACTCATTTCTGCGAAAAAAATTTTAAAAAAAATTTTGTAAATAATAGTTTTTAAAGGTACACATATGTGCACTTCGGTTGATCTTCCATGAAAAATTCGAATTTTTTTTTCATTGCTTTTATTCAAAATTTAATTGAAATAAAAATTAACAATAGAGTTATTCACGATCTGGAGTAACAAGCTGAGTAACAGGGTAAAAGTGAACTCAGTTACTCTGAATAGTGAGCATACTCAATACTTTGCACTTATATTTGCTTTTTGTTTCTCAAAATAATTTTAGCTGCCAACAAAAAAAAAAATTTTTTAATTGAATATTTTGCTCTCATTCAAATTTTTATTTTTGATGAACGAAAATTGCCTCTCAATCATAAACAAGTTCAAACGTTTCTATAGAAATAGAAATAGTAAAAAAAAAGGCAAAAGTGTAAGATTATTTTACACTAGAAAATAGCTTGACTAAAAGGGTAAAAGAGTAACAGAGTAACTTACGTATATTTTGTTGTTGTGGTTGTGCACTATTACCCTGTTACTCTGTTTCTCAGGACGTTACTCTAGATCGTGAATACCTCTAATGTTTAAGAACTTAAAAAAAAAGAGAATTCATTTAAATTTTTATCTAGTATTACTATTGTTTGAACTTTTAAGAAGTAAATATATATATGATATATAAAAAAAGGAACAAAACATTGATCACATATGGTGAAATAAGAATTTAGCAGTATCCAAATGATTAAATGCATATACTTATATATTTTTATGATTTTTGATGGTATTTTAAAAAGCAATTATTGCTATTAGTACAAAGATACAAATTACATTTTGTGCACATTGTACGAGTTCTTGAAGTGCAGCCTGAGTTCCGACATTTAGATGCATAGTTTGATTCAACAAACTTTGGACAGTGCTCAAAACCATCGAATCGTTCTTCTGCAACCAGTGGCATGTACACTTTCCTGCGTTTACTGCATTCGGTCAAATCATTTTCAAACTGTGAAATTGGATTTGATTGCTTTGAGGCACTCGCTTCTCGCGCTTTACTTGAAAAGCCTATCAAGCATTTTCCCACGTGCAGTTTATAATCGAGAAGTGTCTTTATCTTCTTATAATGCTGCCTATTATGCATTATCCAGCAGTTAACTATAACAAAATCAATGAAATGGTTGAAGGCTCTTACTGTCCACTTCTTAGTACGCAAATAAGACCGATAATATTCAATGTAACGGTCACAGAGATCTACTCCGCCCATATATTTGTTGTACATACTTACAACGGCTGGTTGAGGTAACGTGATTCTCGAAGCATGTTCTTTAGACCACCGCTGACATTCAACTTCTGGCTGAGCTCCAACATATGAAGATAAAAGAAGCACACTTTTGTTGTCCTTCCATTTGACTGCAGTGATCTGGTCGTCTTCTCGTACCAATTCGTCCCACTCACCTCTCTTCAAAACTTTATCATCTTTAAATTTGTTTATGACAGGTCCAATGCGATTCTTCATAACTGTACCAGTTTGGTAAATATTATTTTCTCTAAGAACTTCGATACATTTTAAACTTGTAAAAAATCTATCTGTATATACACAGCCTTCATGTGGTATGATATTAGTAAGAAGCATCTACAGATCCTTTACCAGTATAAATATGAAAATTCAAAACTAAACCGTCACTGGCAGCAAGTACGAAATTTTTAAGACCAAGTGGATTTGGTTTTGCAGGCATATATTGACGGAATGCGCATCGTCCTGAAAATGGGATCATCTGCTCATCAACCGATATATGATACGGAATGGGCAATGTCTTACATTTCTTCAGGATAGGTTCAAGAAATGGTCTTATTTTCCAAAGTCGATCTGACTTGCAGTTTTCAATTTCTTCAGAAAATCGCAGGAAGCGTCGAAGTTGACAAAACCGGTTTCTAGACATACAATCGGCAATTTTTGCAACCCGAAACTCATTAGACCAATACATTTTTAGCTGCGGATATCCTAAACATCCCATGAGAATATGACATCCTGTCAAATGCAAAAGTTCTTCTGCAGAAGTATTTAAGAATTGGTGGTTTAATTCCTGAAATGCATGGCAATTTGTAACTAGTGCGGTTTGTTCCCAAAAAGGCATTCCTAAATATTCCATAAAGGCGTCTAAAATACTTTCTGGAGTATCATCATCATAAAGGAGTAAATTATCACATGAAGGTTGAGCAGAAAACCTAAGGAAACCAAAGAAAACATACCGTATAAGAAGGAAATCATTAAGGACCATTTGTATTGCTACCCTTTATTTAGCCACTTTAAATTTTGCGACCGAGCAGCATCAGTTGATGCACAATTGGTAGAAGCGATTTCGGCAATGTTTTCTTCAACACAATCTACTTGCGCTTGTTGAATAAGAACGTTTTCGTCTAACTGCTCAATAACACAATCTTCGAAAGAATCCTGCACTTGCTGAAGGATGGCCTCGTAAATATCGTTTTCTTCTTCAGATAGTTCAGCATCACTATCATTTAAAAAATCGTCAATCTCTTTGTCACTGAGCTTCTTGGTTATATCTAGTTTTGTTCGAAAATAAAATTGGGGTGTTCTTTAAAACGTGTAAAAGCCTCGAAAGTCTCGTAAAACTGCAAAAGTTCGTATTGATTTTGACAATTATTACGAGTTTACGAGGTTTTCGAGGCATTTATACGATTTAATGAATACCCTTAATATTTTTAAATTGAAACTGAAAATAAAGTAGGCGAAAATTCAAAAAAAAAAAAACTGAATAATGGTTCACTATTTTTGTATGCAAGTCCATCCAAAGTACACATATGTGTACATGGCGGCAGCGGCAAATTTGCAATTTTTTACATGTAAACACCCACAGTGCACATATGTGCACTTTCATTTAGCGACTGATATCTTTTACATTATTATTATTTTTTTTTTAATTTCAAAACGCACAGTTTCAGTTAAGATTGTTTTTCACTAATCTTTCACTTTTTACCAATAAATTTTTTATTTACTACCACTTTTTTAATTGCCAACGAGAGAACTTTTTTTCTGCCACATGCTTGCAAAAATGATTGAAAAAAACACGCGGGAAGAATGTAAACAGAGAAAATAAATGAGTACAAAATAAGGAGAACATTTTCTCTTTCCATTTTGACTATAGTAAAGAGAAATAACGAAAGATCAGAATATTTTTGAAAAGGAAAACGTAAGTGCACATATGTGTACTTTTTACCCGAAGAGGTTAACAAGAAAATTTCAGAGAGTAAGTAGAATTTACTCTAAAAAAAACAAAAAACTACAAAAGTACGAAAACGAAAAATTGTTAAAAATTAAGGGGCTAACTGCCTTTGGAATTCTCGTATATTCAATATAATTATTATTATTTTTTTATTTTTCAATTATAGTACAGTCATTTGGTAGTTTTACCTGGAAAGTTTTGCGGGATTTCCGCAAATGAGTTATTTTATAGATTTCGATGTGCTCTTTCAGAATTTTAACTTTGCTACCTCGTATCGTGTTCGCTCGAGCCGCCATATTGGAAAAATGGCGTCCAAAATCAGTTTTTTTACAAATATCTCTTTAACGGTTATATTTAGAGAAAAATTTTTTAGAACAATATTGTAGCTTATAAAATTTTCTATTAAAATTAGCTTTGAATTGTTTTCGTACGACTTATAACTCAGGAGATATCCTTATTCAAAGTTTTAGAAATATTAGTAAATTGTGAATGTCACTTATGAGTAGGCACAGTGATGTGTCAAGCTTATAATTACTAAACTTATGAACGGTGAGTCGCACGTTTAAAATAAAAACACCTATTTATAGGGAATAACTTGCGCTACAAGTTACATATTACTTTTTTTCATATCACCTATAGTTAAGGAGATATTTTTCCAACAAACATAAAATTTTGAAAAAAAAAGTTTTTTCAAAATGGCTCCTAAACGGTTTGTCGTAGAAAAAAAATTGTCCATGCATTTTGTAGAACGTTCAATTCCCTATAAGGGTCTCTCCGAGCTGTTTTTTCGTCAGACTTATCCTTCATGAGATATAGCGTCTTGAAAATCATTCAAAATTGAATATTGTTCTATGCGCCCTACTATGTTCAATTTGGAATGATTTTCAAGTCGCGATATCTCATGAAGGGTAAGTCTGACGAAAAAACAGCTCGAAGAGACTCTTATAGGAAATTGAACGTTCTACAAAATGCATCGACAATTTTTTTTCTAGGACAAACCGTTTAGGAGCCATTTTGAAAAAACATTTTTTTTCAAAATTTTAGGTTTGTGGGAAAAATATCTCCTTAACTATAGGTGATATGAAAAAAAATAATATGTAACTTGTAGCGCAAGTTATTCCCTATAAAAAGGTGTTTCTATTTTAAACGTGCGACTCACCGTTCATAAGTTATCATAATTATAAGCTTGACACATCACTCTGCCTAGTCATAAGTGGCATTCACAATTTACTAATTTTTCTAAAATTTTGAATAAAGATATCTCCTGAGTTATAAGTCGTGCGAAAACAATTTAAAGGTCATTTTTATAGAAAATTTTATAAGCTACAACATTGTCCAATATGGCGGCTCGAGCGAACACGATACGAGGTAGCAAAGTTGAAATTCTGAAAGAGCACACCGAAATCTATAAAATAACTCATTTGCGGAAATCCCGCAAAACTTTCCAGGTAACATCATTTTTTTCTCCCAAATGATTGTTCTATTACTGATAACAACAGAGTCATATATTAGCCCAGGAAAATAAGACGAAAAAAGAGCTTCTGTGCGAAAAAATTCCCAGTGGAAATTTTTCACCGGAATTGTCTTTATTTATGCATGATACACAAACTGTGAAAAGTCCATTGCAAAGTCGTGTGCGCATAAAAAGTTATTAAGGCTCAAAGGTCGCTAAAATCAGTTTTTTGCAAATATCTCGCTAATGCTAACTTTTACAGAAAAATGTTGGTCTCCAATTTTGTAGCACAGGAAATTTCCTACAAAAGTACATTAAAAGTATTTGCGTACGACTTCTAGTTTAGGAGATCACCCAATTTAAAAAGTTGTTAACAGTTATATGAAATACTACCTATGAGTTCATATTAAAATATCTTACTTTTTAAATTGCAATAACTCTTCAATGAGAAGTTGTACAAACAAAATTAAAATGCCGTTTGAAAGATAATTTAATTTTCTATATACTGTAGAAATTTTTTTTTTCGAACGGCTTATGACCTTAAAAATATTCTTGAATAACCGTTAAGGTTTCGTAATTACAGGTTTTTTAAGGATATCTGCGAATTGGTAAGTACTACGATAAAAAGTAATGGGACCATATTTGTAGAGAATTACAAGATCTACAAAAAATAAGCGATATGTGTACACATAGAAGTAACCGTATAGAAGATATTCAATAGAAACCGGTTTTTTTGGCATTTGGTATTTTGGAATATCTTCTAAACGGTTACTTCTATGTGTACACATATCGCTTATTTTATGTAGATATTGCGATTTTCTACAAATTTGATCCCATTACTTTTAATCGTAGTACTTACCAATTCGCAGATATCCTTAAAAAAACCAGTATTTTTGAAGTCTTAACGGTTTTTCACGAATATCTTTAAGGTCATGGGTTGTTCGAAAAAAAAATAAGTACGCTATATAGAAAATCAAATTATCTTTTAAACGGTGTTTCAATTTTGTTGGTGCAACTTCTCATTGAAGAAATATGGCAATTTAAAAAGTAAGATATTTTAATATGAACTCATAACTAGTATTTCATATCATAACTGTTAACAACTTTTTAAATTGGGTGATCTTCTAAACTAGAAGTCGTACGCAAATATTTTTGTAGGAAATTTTCTGTGCTAAAAAATTGTAGACCAATATTTTTCTGTAAAAGTTAGCATTAGCGAGATATTTGCAAAAAACTGATTTTAGCGACCTTTGAGCCTTAATAACTTTTTATGCGCACACGACTTTGCAATGGACTTTTCACAGTTTGTGTATCATGCATAAATAAAGACAATTCCGGTGAAAAATTTCCACTGGGAATTTTTTCGCAGAAAATGTCTTATTTTCCTGGGCTATATGTGGCAGGAAGAAAAAACTTCTTAACCCGATTTTTGATTAGAAAACAAAGCAGTTTAATTTTTTTTTATATGAATAGCATTTATGTTGCTTTGATATTTATCGAACATCGACTTAGCTGATTTTCCTTATTGCCACAGATATAATCGAACGAAATGTTCAAAAGGTTAATTATCAGGTCTGTTGAAGAATCCGATCGGTTACTTTTCATTTTGAAAGTTTTTTTTATGAAAACGATGAGTAGTACCTACGATCGGAAGTAAGTATTTAGAACAGTTTGATTCGAAATCTTATGCTCCATAAAAATTAACCATATTTGTTAGCCAAAAAGTAACCAACTAGAAGAAAAAAGAAAAGACACAATGCCCAAGATCAAGACCAAGACTCAATATACGAGACCAAGATCAAGAGATCTTGATACTTTTTGTCGTGTAAGTAACCGTTTCAAAACGAAAAGTAATTGAAATTGCAGGGATTCCGGAACAGGCCTGTATCTTAAGGATTCTTTGAACGAGATAAACTGGAATAAAAGTGAATCGTCAGTTAAATTTTGCACAGAAGCCATTTTATCTCAAAAAATCATAATGGGTGCTATTATTGATTCCGTCGGAAAGCATTTTCCGCGCGGAAGCAAATTTTGCTATTATTGATTCCGAAAATTCGATACATCTGTCATTACTCTTCCGCAAAACAGATAAATTTGGCATTATTGGTTCCGCACGTAATTTGAGAAATTTAACATCCCTGACATCGAAGTGACGTTTATTTTTGTGTATTCTTGATTCCGACGGATAGATATTTTTCAGTAATTTCTTTCCGCTAAATTTTTGTGTCGGAAAGACTATAAAAAGTTAAAAATGTAAGTTTTTTTGTTAATTACGCCGTAGTTATTGATGAATATATTAATATATGTGCTTGAAATTTAAAATTTTTTAGGAATAAGCGGGAGAAATATACAAATAGGCACCAACTACAAATTATGATGCAACAAATGCAAGAAAACTCGGATATTGCTGGTGGATTTACACAGCGGCAGTCTGCAGAGCTAAAAAAATTTTGGAGCGAGTTAAATGCCACTTTATTTAGGCGGAAATTTCGTTGGAAGCTGTAAATTAAAATTTTTTTTTAATTAAGCAAGCGCAATTATTCAAATTAACATGTTCTAACTCACTCTATGTCCCTCAGTTGAAATATGTCCCCAGAATTGAGCCTCAATATTTTTCTCTCAATTCTGAGATTAACGCGATCGTCGCTGTCGCTATCACTGTCAAAAAACGCTATTGTATCCATTTAATTGTTTATATTTTTACAAAATTATTAAATTTTTACAAGATTTATCTGTTTACACTTTTGTTTATTTTTTTTTTTTTATCCTTTGTCATCTGTCAAAATGTTAGAGATGTTCTTATTTCAGGGCTCCCAATATTTTCATTCGATATTCCACTACTGTCGGAATCAATAATAGTAGTTTTCATATCGAACGATATTTCTTTCCGCGAAAATTTCCTTATCGAACGGAATCAATAATAGCACCCAATATCAAACAAACCCAGATTAGTTTTCTAAGTGCCTCTCATTTAATTATATGATCGTACACCTCCTGAATTTATGCCTCTGATATAAGTTTGTGCGGATTTCAAATTAATTCTTTTATGGAGACAAAGGAGTTTCGAAAAAATGTGCGCCTATGTAAAATGTGGAAGCGGGCCAAGCAAGATAATCTCTATAAAAAAAAATACTGAAATGGTAAAGGACCACCGCATTTTTTGTGTATTATTATATTTGTGTCAGTTGTTTTAGATCTGACACAATAGTACGGATTCCTAAATCCGTTCAAAAAGCACAAACTCTTAATCAAAGATTTGACGGCACGGACATTGTTTCGGAGGTATAGTCATTCGAAGATCGGAATATATCTTTTATGAAAAACCTGTATAAGTTCTGAATCCCTTGATGAACATTAATAAAATCTCGGCATAATTGTTAAATGAAAGGAGATAGATTAGGTTTCCAATAATAGGTTCGTTCGTTGAAAATTTGTGGTAAAACTTGAAGACTGTCATATTAAAAATTTTTTGAGACTAAGAACAGAAATATCTCTGAGTAGCTGAAAACACCACAAAAAATGAACGAACGCAAAAATGGGAAAAAATTGAAGACTGCCAAGAAAATAAATAAAAAAGTCAGAACACCTGTTAGTGCACATTTAATTACCTATTTTGGTGTATTAAAACGTGCTGCAAAAATCACCAACATCCTTCCTTAACTTCATCAAATTTTTATTTTATGTTAACACAATGCACAGAAATACGTTTTTCTTTTAATTTATTTTTCAAATTTTATTTTTTTTTTTCAAAATGTAAACAACTTCTGACAAATAATTTTTATTTGACAGTCTTCAAGTTTTGTCCAGAAAAAATTTTTCTGGGTAAAAATTTAAATTTTTATTTGGAGGGGAAATGATCAGCTGTTTTTTACTCTCATTTTTTGTGACGCAAATATCAAGTTTTAGTTTCAACGAACGCTTTTTGTGGTAAAACTTTATAAATATTTACAAATATTTATAAAGTTTTTTTTGAACAAACGGACCTATTTTAGGTCCGTTCGTTGAAAATTTGTGGTAAAACTTGAAGACTGTCATATTAAAAATTTTTTGAGACTAAGAACAGAAATATCTCTGAGTAGCTGAAAACACCACAAAAAATCAACGAACGCAAAAATGGGAAAAAATTGAAGACTGCCAAGAAAATAAATAAAAAGGTCAGAACACCTGTTAGTGCACATTTAATTACCTATTTTGGTGTATTAAAACGTGCTGAAAAAATCATCAACATCCTTCCTTAACTTCATCAAATTTTTTTTTTTTTTGCTAACACAAAGCACAGAAATACGTTTTGCTTTTAATTTATTTTTCAAATTTTATTTTTTTTTTTTCAAAATGTAAACAACTTCTGACAAATAATTTTTATTTGACAGTCTTCAAGTTTTGCCCAGAAAAAATTTTTCTGGGTAAAAATTTAAATTTTTATTTGGAGGGGAAATGATCAGCTGTTTTTTACTCTCATTTTTTGTGACGCAAATATCAAGTTTTTGTTTCAACGAACGCTTTTTGTGGTAAAACTTTATAAATATTTAATCAATAATATATTTACAAATATTTATAAAGTTTTTTTTGAACGAACGGACCTATTGTTACTAAAACTATGAGTTGTATGTATTCTCCTGTAACTCTTTTAGTTTTTATCTCGCCTTACTTCAAACGTTTAAGCAAACTTTAAATTCGACAAAGAAAATGTTAAATATTTACAATATTAGCTACCAAACAAAACAGATTTGTTGAATATCACAGAAAAAGATCTAATTTTTTTTCCCTTGTTATGCATCGTCCTGCTGTTGTAACTCGTTAATATTATACTTTTGTGGCAAATACACACACATTTGGAAGTATACAAAATACGCTTCCGTGGAAGTTTTTAAAAATTTTGAGTTCGATTTCACAAAAATTCCAGTTTTTCTATAAGTTATTAGATTTATTAACTTTTATCTTTCCGTTGGGTGTTAATAAATAATATAAACGACTTTTAGGCGAAAATATCCTAAATGAATTTTCTTTACAATATTTACAGAACAATCCTGAAATAAAAATGGAATTTGAAGTTCATGAAATTTTGGAAGAAAATAATATAACAAATAATAAAACAGCTGATACCACCGACGACTACGCAAATGATTCTGATTCATCGGCTCCTACCACATCAACTGCGAAAAAACGAAAAATTCCAGACAATACGGATAATGAAAAATTTTTATGTAAATTTTATGGCTGCAATACCGAATTTAAAACTCTTCAGAGCTTAGATGACCATATAGTTTCGCAGCATGCCACTGGTAAGTTTATTTTGAATAATATTTATTTATTAGGGTAGGAGTTGAATTGGTGTCTTGTACTTGCATTTTTGGAGCATTCAATGTAGCCAGGTTAAGGATCAAAAAGGCTATGGTTTTTAATTATCAAATTTAAGTGTACACAAAGATAAATCCTTCACAAATCGATCAGTATAAATACGTATTATGTATTTAAAATCGTCTTTTCCAAATAAATAGGAACTCATCGATACGATACGAGAATGAAAAAAAAAGTTACTTAGAAATATTTCATCTTGCTTGAGATTAAGATAACCAATGGTTTTTAGCCGCATTTTTCAGACCTACAACGCTCATTCGTATTATGTTATGTTAACGCGTCATTTACATTCCGAATATTCATTAACAAAAAAAATCGATTGTGCAAATTGCAAAGAAATGGAGGAACGATTTCTAAATATGCGAAATAAAGTTTTTAGGGCTGTATTTTTTTGTGCATATTCTAGTTTGCATGTTGGAACGTTTTTTTTTTTTTTTTTTTTTTGCGTAGCTAGCAATCATTTAAAATTGCTTCAAGATTTTTTTCGAATTCTATTGGGAACGTGTTACTGCACATTTTAATTTTCACTCACATCAGTGTTATGTGGTTTTAAGACAAAAAAAAAGAAAAAAATATAATTCAGAAATCCGTAGTCAAAGTATCTTTGGCATCTTAGAAGATTCTAATGTTGATTTTAGTGATGTTGAATAAAAATATGATAACACTTGGACACCAAGATATTTTAACCTTATAGAATTAGATAATGGTAAGTAGCATTTTTAATAGTATTTTTTTATATTTTGAATTATTAAATCCCAGCAGATTTAAGTGATTTATCAACATCAATCGAACCAGTATCAGGTTCTTTATGCATCCGATTCGACGGAACTGAATACGGTTCATAGAATATTAATCATTTAGTGTTTTATAATCATTGGCCTGAATGGATTAAATACAACCACAAAAAGATTCTGAAAAAAATTGTAATAGTAGGACGAGGTGTGTTTTCTTTTTCGAGTGAAAAGCTAACATTTTTTATTTATTATGAATATATAAATAGTTTTAATGAAACGATTAATTTAATAATAAAAAATTAATTCCAAAACAAGAATCCTGATTTTTTAAGGTACATATCGTCGGCTTGGTTCTAGACATACGTAAATAATAACTACGGTTCAGGTTAAAATTTGAAAGATGAATTAATGTTTCGAGCGTTATTATTGAATGAAGAAACCTATGTAAAAAAATAATATCTCGAATATTAAAGCAACTATGCACTGTTTTTTTTTTTAGATAAAATACCCACAAAAAACGTGTGTTCCGTTGAGTTTTCCAAAATGGGGGTTATTGTGAATAAATATTCCCGCAGAATTTTCTCAGACTTCCGTGCATTCTCTATTGTAGTCTAAGAAAATTCCCCGGGAATATTGATAACCCCCAATATGTATTTTCTAATCGTCAGGCAGCTTTAATGGTGAGCTTGGATTGTTCTTTTTCCCCATTTCCTTTTTATGCATTTTATAAAAGAGTTTAGTTGGAAAAGTGTAGGTACAAATCCTTAGAAAACGATTAGGTATGCGTTAGGTATTGTAACACGAAAAATACAGCACCTCACGAATTAATGTTTTCGGACAAAGAAAATAATTATGGTAAGTACTTAAACCAAACAAATCTAATTGGTCTCGATGAAGAAATGTAATTCATAAAGTCAATGACCAAAAAATTTATTAAAATATTTTATAAATTTCTTTACAGTTCTGCCTCATAAAAGAATGCGAATGTTTCAGAAACATAAGTCATATGTTCGAAAAGAGCTTGTTGAGCATGGTGCAGAGAGAAAAACCAATACGAAGATAATTGCAGCAACATTATTCAATGAGCAAACGATTTGCAAATGTATGGCTACAAAAAATACAATTCCAATTCAAAGCTGCCCCACCAAAATTGCTATTGACCGCCAAAAGAAGATTTTTGAGGACTTTTATAACAACATGTCTTGGTCTCAAAAGACCAGTTTTATTCGTCAAACCGTGATACGAAAACCTGTAAAAGAAAGAAAATCGTCTAAATATCCATTAATCAAAATAAGTGGCAAAGATTTCCATCATATTTACTCATTTGAAAATGACAGCGGCTTACAGCAAGAAGTCTGCCGAGATTTCTATTTGAAATGCCTACAGATCACGCCAAGCCGAATTCATAGAGCACTAAAATCATCACAGTCAAATCCAGGTGCCTTGGAAAATCGCGGTAAATTTCCTCCTTACAATAAAACATCTGTAGTTCTAAAAAATGATGTGCGAAAATTCATCGATTCCATTCCATCATATGAATCACATTGTGGGCGCTACAACTCACAGCGAAAATATTTGCACCACACATTGAGTTTGGTAGAATTGTATGGCGCATATAAAGAACCTCGTGAATTTAAGAAGCAGCCGTTCGTCAGTCAATACGTTTTCAGACAAATCTTCAACACTGAATATAATCTAACTTTTAAACGGCGACATTCCGACTATTGTCGACTTTGTGATGAAACCAAGGTGTCTTTGTCGAGCACTTTAGTTCCCGAAGATGACGAAGATTATGGACTGGCAAGTGACGTTAGTGATGAGTAAAATTTTTGTTTCACATGGTTCATTTCATCTATTTATTTAAAAAAAAAAATATTGGTTACATTAAGTTTGTATCAGCTAGTTTTAAGAACATAAATGAAAAAAAAGAAGTAAAATAAATAATATAATTTCTGTTAACTTTTAAAATTTAAAACTGTTTTCATTATACCAAATTATAAGGCCCAAACTAAACTTATCATTATACGAAACGAATTCTATTCACCGGCTAATCGCTTATATCAACAAATGCATTGGTAAATTATTTATGTACATGTTTTGCATTTATCATGTTAAGGCATAGTAGGTAAAATATTGAAAGAAAACTCCAGCAAATTTTCTCAAAAGTTTTGCATATTTTTTCTAACTGCCAGGTGGCTTTGAAGTTGTGTCCCAAATTCCCTCATACTTTTTTCGTTTTAATAAATGATTTTGAAAAAAATATATGATCCTGTATTTAACAACAATAAAAAATTATACCTGCACTTGGTAAACTCAAATCATTCATAAGATGAACGAAAGGCGATGGCAAAAAAAACGAATTTATATAAATATGGTTAAATCTATGATTAAATATTAGTTTTGATATTATGTTTTATTTTTTCAAATAAAAATTATTTGTAGCCAAGAAAGGAAAGAAGCTCTCTTTGACTACAAACGTTGGAAATAAAGATAAGAAGCAACTACTTAAAAAAAAATCTATGTCTTTGCAAGAGAAAATTAAAATTTTGAATGGCCTTCGAAAGTGAGAAAAATGGAGCATTTGTTGCAAAATCGCTAAAGGAATGAACACAAAATAAGAGAGAGCATTAAGGCTGGAACATCTTTATTTGCGAGACAAGTATATCGTGTACGAGATATGTTAATAGAAAAAATGGAAAAATCTCTTATGGATAGACAATTGCGCGAAGATGCAAATGTATGCGGACAGCAAAACAATCAAAGAAAAATCTCTTATAATTTACGCTAAACTGCATCAAAAAAACCACCAGAACATAAATTTTCAGCTAGCAAATGCTGGTTCGAAAACTTTAAAAAACGATTGCGCCTCGTAGCAAATGAAAACGGTGTATATAGCAGGTGAGATTGAATGCTAAAACCTATTTCTATTTATCGTTTCTTAAATCGATGCTCCACAAAAAGTACTACCAGTATTATTATGGGTTCTTAACAGATGTACTAAATGAGCCTGATTTAAGTCACTAATTTTTCGACTCTGAACATGATATAAATTATACAGCCTAGGCTAAGGCGAAGGAATCATTGAATAATGTTAATCAATATCAACATTTGAATTAAATTGGAAAGACTTATCAATTTTAAAGTGCGTTTCATGGCCTTTAAAGAAGTTCAGGAGTTGCTTGTTGGAAAGGTAGTACATTATTTGATGATGAAATATAAGACCAACGTTGCCACAAGGATCGTAATTTTACCCAAAAATCGTCATATGTTCAAGTGTAAATCTATTGGTGTTTAACCACCCGTTAGGCGGTTTGACCTCTCTTTGTGCTTTTTGGTAGTTGTATGGCTAATTTCAGATTTGCCAGATCCTTCTTTCAGAAAGGAACTGCAAACTTTGGAAAAAAAATAAAAAAAACGATATATTTTTGCCGGCACCCAAATTATGACCGACCGATAATTGGATAAAAATTTGCAAATATTTTCATCTCGCCATTTGTATATAGGTATATTAATTATTTTTCTTTTTTTAACTCAAACTAAAATGTAAAAATAAATATTAAAAAAATACTGCGTGGTTTATTTTTTGCTTTAAAAATCATCTTGTGGGTTTCGTTTACTGACGCTACATGTTTGCGAATTTATTTTGGAGAGTCGCAGTAGAAGCACTTTGCCGGTTTTGCCGCAAAAATACGACTTCTTACATCGAGCCCTAACCGCAACAGTAGCGTATGCGACATTTTTTCGAAATTTTTTTTTTTGATGCAAATATGTTCTAAAATGTCATTCACATCTATATGCCAAATATTAAAACTGAATTTTGTGTATTAACAAAGATATCGCAATTTCAATTATGTCGTAAGAGCCACAAATGTTTTTTTGTTGACCGCAAAAAGAACGTAAGCACCTCAAAAACCAGAGAAGGAGGCGTGGCAGGTATGGAAAAGTATATATATTCCTCGTCAGAATCACCTTTTAAGTCGGTATCGTCATGTCCGTCTGTTTGGATGGATGTTTGTGTGTCCGTGGAAATATTATTCACGGGAAAACTTAGATAATTCGATGAAATTTTGTAAAGAGGGTTCGTTGTAAAAGTTAGCTCGAAGGATTGAAAATGAAGCTCAAAGCCCCAGTCTTTTACTTTAAAAATCAGTTTGAATTATATCGATATCTTTTTTTGTCTTCGAAATATCGTAAGCTGAAATATCAAAAAAACGTGGATTTTTCTTTTTTCACCTTTTCAGGTTAGAATAATTCGAAGAAGAAAAAATATATCGATATTAAATTATATCTGGGTTTTGAAATAAAATAATAGAGCTTCAAGGTGTTTTTTAATGTTTTATGGCTAGGGATTTCCTAGTTCTATTATATAACCTCAAAAGAATAAAAAAAAATTTTATTTTAACTTTTCACAAAATGGATGGAAAATTAGTCTTTAGGCTAGAATTTCTCTCAAACTATTTCAGATATAGCAATTCTAAGACCAGATTCGGATTCTACATCAAAATTTACATTGAAGATGATTTTTTTTTGTTTTCGTCCGTTGCTAATTTTTTTTTTAACAAAAAATTTCAAAAAAAAGTTTTTAAAAATACAATATCTCGTTAACGCGATCAGTTAAAATTTCCAAAAACAATATTTTTGAATCTACAAATAAACAGAAAACTAACTGCACACCCAGTTTTTAGTGAGTTTGGGTCAAACTTTTTTGTTTAATGCAGAAACAATGTGAAGACCATTTGGTAACCTGAATTCGACTCGGAAAATCGATCAGCTCGTTGACCGATTTAAAAAAAAAACTTTTTCTGTCTATTTGGACCTCTATGAATAACTTCGCAAAAAAAAGACCTGGAATGGGACTACATCGGAGTAAAACCAAGTTCAAACGATGTGTGTGTGTGATATTTTGTAAGTTTTTAATACAAAATAGTACTGTAAATTAACAATATTACAGTCAATCTGACCGTTTTTGTGGGTTGGTACAATTTCAACCGTTCAGATTGTTACAAATTTCTTTTTGTGTATTAAATAAATGTAACAAATGTATTCTTCAAACGCAAAACCATGTAATTTCAAAAAACGTATGCGCCACATTTTAATTTCAGTCTTCGCCAAGAGTGACTGCGAAAATGTCGTATGCGCCATAAATGAGTGAAATATGCACAAAATCAATTTAAAAACGCGTCTATTATTTATATGAGGTCTAATATAGACTGCATTTAACTTTTCAAAAAAATCCGCCAAGCATGTTCGAAAAAAAATGAAAAAAACTCTCTCCTGTAAAATTTGCTTTTTGTCGCATACGCTACTATTGCGGTTAGGGCTCGACATGGTCGCATTTTTCACCACAAATGCCAGCTGGTGGCTTAGGTATAAAGCTTGCATGTGTGGTGAGAAAGCAATCTCTACGTTATGTTAATGTCTTGTCACAATTCTTCTTTGTCGCAATTTTGTGAAATCGGGAACCAACAAATTTTGCATGGATATATCCATATACCATGCATGAGACAATATAATTATTTTATTATTTTAGAGGTAATTATCAACACATGTAAGGAAAGCATCCAGACAGTATTGAGGTGAGTAATGCAATTTTTTATAATTTTTACTGTAATAATATATTTTATTCAATGGGGGGCCACTTTCCCTAAGAGTAGAGACCATCAAAGTTAACCAGATATCCGGCGTCCGGTAGCTGATGAAATCACTATCCGTTGCATCTCTAGAATTTAGTATGTATATGTTATTTTGGGACTGAGCTGAGATTGTATAAAATTTATATGGATTTTTAAAATTTGTAAACAAATTGAAAACATTTGGGAAAACTTAAAAACAATTTGGAAATTTGAAAAGAATTTACCCAATGTGCACAAAAACGGATGAGGATCCGTTTCGAATCCATTACGAGTTCATAAAGGTATAAAAAACGTAATCCGCGGTAACGGATCCATTTCGAACCCGTAACGTACATCAAAAACGAATTCAAAACGCTTCGCTTAGATAAAAAAAAAAAACATTTTGAAGCGCTTATTAGCGAATAAAAAAAATTAAATTCCGCAGTGCGGGCCCGTTTCGAATCCGAAACTTATGTAAAAACGAATTCAAAACGGATTTGCTTTTAAATATGTTAATGCTGTATATTTACAGAAAAAAACCGTTTTGATGCGCCTATTAGCAATTAAAAAATAATAAAAAGAAAAATAAAGGGTAAAAATCCACCTCTGGTAGGATTCGAACCTGGGCAAATCCGTTTCGATTCCGTAAATACTTCAAATACGAACTCAAAACGGATTTGTTTTATTTAATTTTTATGATAAAAAAAAATATTTTTGATTTGTTTTTTTTTTCTTTTTATTTTATTGCGTATGATTTTTTGTAAACTTTTCAAACTCTGTTTGAAAAAATGTTTTTGATTCCAAATTTGAGTATATAACATTTTTTATCAAAAGAATGGAATTAAAACAACACTGTATATTAAACAAATTTCTGTTGTTTTTTTATAAGTATTCTAACTTTAAATCTCAACATCAAATAAGTCTACATCAGTTAAGTAAACATCAGTTCGGTCAATAGCCTAGTTGTCTAACGTCTCGTATATGAAAGAGTACTACTCGGGAGTCTGAGTTCGACTCACGGCCGGGCTAGTAATTTTTTTTTTTTTTTGTTATTTTGTTTTTTTTTTTAATTAAAAATAAGCGCTTCACCCTGTTTTCATTTTTTTTTTATAAGCAGCATTAACATTATTAAAAGCGAATCCGTTTTGAATTCGTTTTTGATGTACGTTACAGGTTCGAAACGGATCCATAAACGAAGAATAAACGATTCGTTTTTTTTTTAGGAATCCTTCCCGCAAACGGATCAGTAACGGATACGTAACGGATTCCGTAACGGATAAAAAGAACGAAAATATGAACCCGTTACGGATCCGAAACGAGTCCGTTTGGCACACTGGGTACATATTGTCGCCCAAATTCTCGTTTGCCCCGAAAACAAATAACATGTATTTGTGTCGAAACAGTTAATGTGCTTTTGGCTTTTTTAACGAATCGGCGTATGGAGTAAAACAGAACTCAGGCGATAATGTGTATAATAAAATTAAATTAAAAAAATGCATCTTAAGCTTCGCAAATCGGGCTCTAGTGAAGTATGTGCATCTATGATTCACAACATGTTTACGTTATTTATGAGATAAATAGCAATCATATTGATTGGATTAGTGGGTTGAATCACAACTATCATAGAGACAAGACAAGACTAATAAAATAGCTCTCCGCTCTGAAGCTAATTAAATATTTTGTTTTATTTATTTATTTTATAAATTGAAAAAGTGTGTATAATATTTTCAATTCTACTTAAATAACCGACTGGAATACTAATTATAATGTATTTCGCGAAATTCACACCCATAATATTAAATTTATTTTCAGCAATGAACCAAAAAGTAAAAAAAATTGTTACAAGCGCGAAGATGGCGCTTGAGTGTGGACAAAGTGACTAGGAGCTGATAAAAATAGCTGTCAAGGAGTGCTCCAAAGCCTTACAAACCCTACGGGATGGTCATTTGCGGAGAGCAATGGTTGGAAGCAGAACATCAGCGATAGCTCTTGTGCGAACCTATCGTACTCAGCTAAAGCATTGCAATTTTTTTAATGGCGCGGACGTTCCCCGAGGTACTGGAAGGCAAAGTTGGGACTCAACACGAGTGAAGTGGGAAAATGTCAAGTTAGCTTTTGATGTAATGTAATTTATATTTTCCTTAGAATTATATGATATTTTACATAAGTTAATTTACAGAATGCATACGGGGGTAATTGTGAACTTGGTTCACAAAGAACCGAAAACTTTCCTTCAAGACTGCAGTGGAGTCTTCCAAAGGCAGATAAAAAATACTTTGGTTGGCGAGCTGCCACTTAAGGTGAATGTCGTATTTCGAGGGGAATTCCGTATCATCAAGGGTGGAGAGGAGGTTTATGTGAAAAAATTTATGAACACTCAGAACGAAGTCATTTATCGGGAAACTGGTCTTAGTGTGTGGTTTAACGACCACATCCGAGATAGTATCCTAAAAAAGCTCGAGGAGTTTCAGGAGCGGGATAGCGGATTTACGTTAGCTGCCATTAAAAACTTGGCAGTCAACATGAACAAGTTCACTCCATAGCTTGGATCATCATATATACCATTGCCAGCTTAAAAAATTACAAGGACTCATGTTTCGATTAGGCAATCATTTCAGCCCTCTACCCTGCAAATAGTCATGAAGGTTAAGAAGAGCTACACTGTGATGTCTTCTTATCTTATCACGTGCCGCTAAACCTTTTCATAGTGCAGAAGTTGTATGTTGATGAAAAAAATAACAATGATGAAGGTGAGGCCGAGCTCATCCGATACCACTATGCGTGGATAAAAAATCTATCGAGGCTGTTGTCACCTCAAGCGTCAAACAACCAGTACCAAAACTTTTATTGTGTCCGTTGCCTGTATTACTTTTATTCTGCCGCTAAGTTTGCAGCGCTTATGGTGGATTGCAGTTAGTTAAACAACGGCAAAATCAAGATGCCAGCCGAGGAGAAAAAGTGGCATAGTTTTCAAAATTGTGAAAATATGTTATCAGCTCCATATGTGATATATACCGATTTGAATTGGAGCTCAACTTAATATATTAGCATTACAAATGATATTTATGTTGTATATTTTATAAATATGATAAGAATCATTTACGGATATCTAGAATGAGATCGATTGCATCATTTTTATAATGTATCATCAGTTGATGAGCGTTTTGTTAGCGGATTTCAACATATATTTTAATTTATTTAATTCTGAGTGCCTTAGGGAAAGTGGCCCGCATTGAATAAAAATTAAAGCGTAAACATTTAACAAAATTGCATTACTTAACTCAATACACGGTGCTCTTGAACAGTCGATAGGTTTTTTGAGTATGTGGAGAAAATCTGTGAATGGGGTTTCATTTGTATTAGTTTAGTGGTCTGAAAAATGCGAACCCCGAAATCATAGCTGATCATCCTCGCGAAATATCACAAAAATACATATCCCATATAAAATAAAAAAATTTCAGAAAAATAAACGCAACAAACAAATATCAAAATAGTTATATCTAATGTATTTTGCAATGCTAAATCCGAATCCGGCCTTAAAATTGCTGTATCTCATACGGTTTTTGAGATATCTTAGCCTAAACAAGGAAAAACACATAAAAAGTCACATTTTTGCGGCGAAACGGCCATAGTGCTTCTACTTATAAACAAAGAAAAGTTACTGATATCTGGAGTGGAATCGGCTAAGTTGATTGTTGATTATCAAAAATCACACATTTGCCCTGTGTAAGGTGATTATCAACTTTGATTTTTGATTGTTGACTATCAACTATCGCATTTTGCTCTGCGTAAGGTTATTGTCAGTTTGATAGTCACAGTTTTTGTGTCAGTTTCAAGCGATAGCTATTTTGGTATCGTTTTTATATATTTTAGAAATATTTAACGCCATAAAGAAGTTTTTAAGAAGAAAATTACCAAAATAGTATTTTTCAGTAATTGTTTCAAATTTTCCTAATACCATCGTGACAAGGCGCTTCAACCAAAGCTGGGAGTAGCCTTTTGAAGATTTTGATTAAAATATACCTTTTTTAATTAAAGATTAAAGAAGTTGCAATTGAAACCTTTTTGAGACATTACAAATAACTCAATGTTGATTTTTTATGTGGAGGATATTTATACAAATTTTCCGGGGACTTAATTCAATTGAAATTAACAACCTTTAGAGTTACGATGAATAAGAAACTTTAAAAAAATAGATAAATGTAAAATACTTCAAAATAAATTCATGGTTTAAATTACATTCTTTAAAACAACAAAAATTTATTTCACGGTTTCGCTCTATTTCTCTATTCTTGGACAATTTCCTTTCAAACCATATTAACGCATAAAGTATGGACAAGGAACTTGTGTAGAAAGTATTTTGCTTTGATCAGGCTCAGTTTCATTTGCATCAATAGAACGTCTAACAGTAGATAAATTCATACTGTGTTTTGCATTGGTTAGAGCTGGTTCACACACACGACTAAATTGTCGGTGGGAAGCGGTCCCTCCGCATGCCAGCTCTTAAGCTTTGCCTAACAAATCCACTTATATCAGTGGTGTCAGAAGAAGCAGCAGAAAGACGTCTCCTAATTGCATCTGTAGACTTGCTTTCATGTATAGTCTTTTCATCATTGTTGATCGCTTGGAACAACAGCCTCTCCAGGACTTGCAATGCTTTCTACGCCAATCTCAGTTTTTACAATTTAGAATAGGTCCCAATCACACCATTGGTCATCATCATTAAGCACTTCCAGATTGGAAAAAGTTGCTTGTGTATTGGTTAATCGCATCATTTTCACCATCATGGGGAAAGATCAAGCCTTTCTGTACTTAAAAGTGGTACTTCTGAGTCAAAAGTGCTTTTGGTTCACTAAAGTCTGGAATTGTTTCTGTATAAATTGTAGCATTTGGTGCGTTATTTTTCTGTTTACCAATTATACTTCAAATTAAAATTCAAATTAAACTTCAAAATTCTAAGCGTTGCCACTTATCAAACATTATTCTGTGATCGCTTTACACAGAGCAAAGAAAAGTTGGTAATCAAAAACGATGATCAAAATTGCGACTATCAACTATCACCTTAGCCGATTCCACCCCTGTATTAAGAAAAATAATAAAAATCATAGTACACACAATTTTCACATACATATTTGAGAAAATTTAATAAGAACTAAACACCTGGAACCTTTTATCTTTAAATATGCATTGCTACTTGGATTGAGTAAAAGGAAATTGTATTTTTGTCACTTCTAGAGTTTGTACAAGCAACTAAGGACAAAATGGAATGCAAAAAACTTGGGAGACCACTTATGCAAGCGAAGGAATATCAACCATATAATTCCTGTTACAAAGCTGAAATGCGTCCAATAGCCGATATTAGATTTGATAAAATCGGTCATTTCCCTCCACATGATAATATCAATCATGCAACCCGATGTAAACTACAGCATTGCACTGGAAAATCGCGCATACAGTGTTCAAAATGTAAAATCCATTTATGCTTGACAAGAGAAAAAAATTGTTTTTTAAAATTTCATTTACATTTAAAATGATTTAGTACAAAATAAAATTTGTATCAACATTGTGAACTATCAATTATAAAGTATTTATAGCAAAAAAGAAAATAATGGTTGTTCCTTTCTTTGCATTGCAAATGGTGTGATATACAAAAAAAAAATCTGCTACATCTACTTAGTTACAATTTTTGCTTGTGGTGCCACGTCAGTCATATATAACTGACTCCTTTTTTATTTTTATATTTTTAAGCTACTGAACAACATATTTTTGCGAGCTCTTATCATCCAGATAGACATTATTTTGCGCAACGAATCGACGATAAAGGAAAAAGAATACGCAGATTATGTCATCATTGTTACTCTAATCTTAAGCAAAAAGAAGGCCGTGAGATTGCACGACGACGAGCAAAATCTGTAAATACTTACTGTCAACAGTGTCCGGGATTACCGCAAATGTGCCTAGACTGCTTTAATTTGATTCACTAGTTGTAGTACATAGTTGAGTTTGAGGAATGTATGTACATATCTTTACGAGCAATGACATTTGTTTCTAAAATACTTGAGATTTCTAATGTAAGCAAATTTTTGTAAATTTTTTACTAGTCAAAAAAAATAAAAATTCCAAACTTTTATTTAATGGTTTATATTTTTAGTTTCTATGAAATTTAAAAGAATGCTTTATACGACTGACAGGTGTGTTCCGTGCACAATGCAGGTAATGTTAGATATTACAGTTACGGTGGGACCAAGGCGCTTGATTGAAATAACATGATCTCGTTTACAAGAAGTATATTTAAAAGGAGAACTGATGGGTTAATAACTGCTTTGAAGAGTTCTAAGGAAAGCTCTAGGAAAAACATTTTCTATTTCAACACTTAAAAAAGAAGAGCCTCATAATTAATGTTGGGCTGCTAAATTAACCCTTTGACGGGCAGGACCGTCTGCAGAAGTCTTTGCTTATTCTTTATCAAATCATGTGTTTGTTGCGCGTTCAGATATGCGTTCTTTTGTCATTGACTGGGCGCACTCATCGATTCCAATGAGTGTTAACCGTAGCGAAAACAGACGCATTAAGTATTGTGGAATTTAGAATAATAAAATTTCAATTTCAAAAAGTAGTTATTTTGTTACTCTTACTTGAAAAAAAAGTATTAATGTTTTGTTGTTGTATTTCAGAAAATGATTGGTGGTTTCATTTGGGACTACCTAAACGAGCAGTTGGTAAAAGAGCAGTACACCCCCTCGAGGGCATAAGGTATGACCAACTGAACCATATTCCTTATTGGGGTTCAAAAAAATCATGCAAACTGTGCAAGAAATCTGAGACTCACACTTTTTGTACAAAATGTAACTTACATTTATGTTTCTCAAGGGCCAAAAATTGTTTCATGGATTATCACGAGCGTCATATCACACCATAAAACATAAACAATGTATATTGCACACCTTAATTTTTTATTATTTTATTTCAATAAAACCATTTTAATTGTATACCAACAAAACACATGTGTTTTATTTTTCATCTTTATCCGTGCAAGGGTTAAGTCCAAATATTGATCGTCTCCATACGATTTGTTTAGCCCTTTAACGACTTAAGGCAAGTATCATGCCAGCTCGCCATATGCTTCGGTGAAAGTTTTAGTAAGCACCATTACTTCGATTTGTCTTAGTTTTATTTCGGACCTGGTCATTAAAAGGTCTATTTGAGATAAGTGGATTTGCACTTGTGAGCATAAATGACACTTTCAAGATTTTTTAATGTAGTTACCCTATAGGAAATTCAACTGGTTTAAAAGCGGTTTAAAACTACTTTTTTTTCAACCACAACCGGTTGAAATTCTGACTTTTTTCCTTGCAAGAGACTGGTTTATTTAACATGGCGATGTCATAGGGGCAGGGCAATTGTCCTACTCTGCATATATTTTCAACTGGTTTAAAACCGGTTTATTTTAAATCGGTAAATAGTTAATTGCCCTACACTGCATATATTTTCAACTGGTTTAAAATTGATCTTTTTTCAATTGGTAAATAGTCAAATGACCAAATCTGATTTAAAAACTAGTTAAGTAGTTGCAATTCCACTACAAGAACTTCAATAATATACATATATGTTTTCAATTTAATTGAAACATTCATTGGGGATTCATATGGGAACTCAAGTTTCAAAGACAAATATTAAACTGTTAATAATATTAAATAATAAAAAATATCTTAGAATTAGTATTATTCTAAGTTAGAACATTAATGAAAATTAAATAGAAGCTTAAAGAAAAAAAATATTGTGAAAATGAATTTGAATGAATTTCTTGATAATTTGACAATCTCAGCAAGGAAAATAAAAAAATTTGAGACTAAATTTTAAAAATTAAAGTCAAAGTGGTTTTTCCAGCATATAATTTAAACCAGTTTCAAACCGGTTGCTTTTTAACTACGTTTCCAACTTTTTTTTGTAACCGGTTTATGTTCTTCCGACAGGGTAATTATAATATGAAATACAACATTACATTTACGATGACTTTTTGGCAAATTTTATTAATTTTGTAAAATCACTATACACAATTAATTATCACCTTTTGAGTTGTTACTATTTGTAAGTATCATATGACATCCGTATTTTGTTAAAAATTCAATGATAACACCATTCGACCAACCAAATCCTTTTTGTATTTCATATTCACCCCCACCTCCATGACCACCAAACTTTTCGGCATTATACTTTTCAAACATAGCGCGCTTTTCCTTGTACGCTTCAAAATTCGATTTAACCCAACGTTCAGCCCAGCGTCTTGATAAGTTTTTAGCTTCGATTGTTCCTAAAGATTCGAGTCCATCAACAAGTATGTACTGCATTGGTGACCAAACATTTGGGTAGTCCCATTGTTCGCCTGTATTCTGGAGTGTGTTTGGGACACCACCAGGATACGTATCCAAGTTATGTTTCTCAATGTATTTTAATACTGCTGTCGATATTTTTTCGGAATCGGAAATATTGTATGCTTTAACCCACAGTGGAGATAAATTTGTTGGCACAAAGTAATCACGATGCTCATTGTTGATCATGTCGTAATCCAGCCACGCACCGACTTCCTCATTCCAGTGCACGGCTTGAATGCCTTCTAAAATCTTCTCTGCTTTTTTCTCATATTCTATAATTTTAGGTGTATTATTTGCCAAAATGTGGAACTCTGTAATTATTTTAGCGTTCCAATATAAAATTGCATTTAACTCCACCGGTATAATAGACCGTGTTTTCAGATGTGTCAAATTCCCTGTATTGCTGCCGTCTTCATTGAAAAACCAACGTGAACAAAAGTCCATGCCCGACTCAGCAGCGGCCTTAAGTTCTGAGTAGTGATCTTCCTTAGCTGCCTCAGTATCAAAATTAGCTGCACTTTCAACATCTTCGCGATAAGACTCAGGGCGTGGCCCAACAGATGCATCACCATAAACAGCCATATTATGGCCCTTAGCTTGAACAGTACGGTTGTTCATCCAGTATTCAAATTCGTGTTCCAATAATTGCACCGAATCAATGGCAAATATTTTGTCTTCAGTAAAGTCAACGTACGATTTGATCATAGCTGCTAGCAGAGGTGGCTGTGAGCGTTTAGTATAATAGACACGTCCACCATTTGGTACCATGCCAAAACGCTCTACAATTGATAAAAAATTTTTCAGCATGCCTTTTGCAGTTTGATGCATTTCCGAATAGAGCAAGCCACGTATTATCCAATATGAATCCCAATGATAAAACTCAGTAAAACGTCCACCCGGTACTATTACTGGGTGCTCAACGGGTATAATTGAATAATACTCTGGATTCTCATGCACATCACTAATCATTTTACGTCCAAGATCCTTCCAAATTGCATTGAGCTCAGAGCCCCACTGCTTTAGTTCAGGATCCTGTATATGAGTCAAAAATGCTGGAACTTCTTGCCAATCGTCTGGAAGCCATGGTACGAACTCTTTGCCCAATTCATCAAAATGTGCATCAACAAATTCCCTTAATTCGTTCGCAGTTGGATTGTTGTTTTTTGCTTCCATAAATGATGTAAATTTGGACATTGTTGTCTCTGGCGAGAACTTGAGTTTTTTGTCAACAAACGTTTTTGAGTCCTGATATAATTTGGCCATTTGCACAGTATGTAATAGGGGTCCATGGCAGTAAATTTTTTCCTGTCGAACAGGTGTTCGGATATTCATTGTGAGCTGGTTTTTTTTGTAATTAGTGCTTGTGGCTGTCGAATTTCTTGATGTATCTGCTTTGCTGCATTTTGAAGAAAGTGATCTAATTTTTAATGTATGATTATTCATAATACATGAGTGATTCGGAATATCAACGCGTCTGACTAAAGTTGCAGCTGTGCAATGCAAATCAATTAATTGGTCTTTTGTATTGACGAACTGCAACTTAAGTAAGTGAGGAAAACTGTGTAACGTTGAAATTCAATTGCAATTTATATATACTTTGCTAAGCAAAAAATTTTACGAAAACAACTTTACGCTTTAATTTCTTAAAAAATTAGCTATGCTGTATATTTGTTTATAGTTACCATAGCTATGTCTAATGCTGAAGCACGAATAATATTGAAGCTATTACATTTTTAAAGTAAGCGTAAGCAAAGTTCCGACAACATTGCAAAATATTATTGATACCCATATTTTTCTGGGTGAGGAAAAATGCATTTCTATGAAGATGTGACCTAACCTATTCTTTTATATATTAGCAGAGCTGTACCAGGTATGTATGCAATTCTGCTGTAATGCTACGATTCAGCACGAAATGCATCTTCACATGTATTGTGCATGTATTGTGAAAGTGAGCCTCAACACAGGCATTTCCTACATACACTTATGCTGAATTTGCAACATGTTAGAAGGTTGCTAATGTCTAGCCAGTTTCCAAAATAGGCGAGGCCACCAACCCTTATAATTATCGACCCCTTTGCAATATGGTCAGTGCTCTCCAAAATTATGGAGAGCGTTACAAGCCTTCACCTTCTTGGTGAAAGTATGGTTGTCACTCTGAATACTAATTGTATATGGCGTCGGTAATTTCTTCGCTCCTTCGATAATGAGCTTCTACAGTGGCCGTTCTATACGTGTTGTTGTAGACGGTTTCACATCTAACGAATATTCTATTAACGCTAGAGTTCTCGAGGGTTTCGTCATATCCCAGTCTTTTTTCCCTGTTTACGTCGATGACCTTCTGCCGTCGACCATTAATTCAATCCACTCTTTGCAGATGACAAAAATTTGTCATTTGCTTCAAAAAGCGTCCAAGCTCTGAGGAGATCGAGAGAAAAGGAGGTATATGAATGATGTGTTAACGTTTTTCATAGATATTTTAATGGGATGTGCTATAGAAAAATGTATGGGCTGGTAAATAAGTACTCGTACTTGAAAGTTTGTAGACATCTTACCCTATTATTCTTGAAACTTCAAGTAGATTTAGTTGGTAACTCTGGATGCAAAATGAAATGTATGAAACAACTGCCGTATGCCTAATTCGCATTAAGAAAGTCTTAAATGGTGGCACGCTGAAAAGTTTCGATACGGGTTAAAATTGCTTTTATACGTGTGTATTCAAATAACATGGTTCAAGTCAATCCGAATTAAACCATCAAATGACGCTCTGACCTCTGATTTTTGGTTCCACATTCTGTAAAAGTTATAGATTTGAATTGCGTAAACTTTTCGCTACAGAAATTTTTTCTTAATAACATTTCTTTTTGCGCATAAGTAGTTCCTATAGATTTTTTTTGTTTTTACAGATAAGATCAATTAATTTTATTAATTTTGCGAAACTTAATTTAAGGATGAACCTCGATGAAAATTAATGACCTATTTATCTCAAAATTGAAATACCATATAAAAGTTTATTGAACAAATATTTACTTTTTGATTAGCAATAAATTATAATTGCAGCATTTAATTCACAAGTACCTTCCACTGTACAATTAACTTTGTTTTTCTTATTCAGGTCAACGTAGGCGTAATGTAAAGCATGAAATATCTAACATTGATATGGATGAATCTGAAAACAGCAACACTTCTATGAACATTTCGGAAACTTTTGAACGACAGGAACCAGAATCAACAGCTGCGTCATCATCTACATCCGCAGTTCCTACTTCATATGCGTCATTATCCCGATTAAACTTTTTGGATGGTACATTTTTCAAATATGTACCAGAAGAATCCACCGATAGCAGTATTGTAGCAATGTGCATGAAATGTTGGCCACATAGTGTTAAGCTACGGGGTTATAACAATTGTTCATCGAACTTTTTAAGTCACTTGAAAAGGAAACATGGACAGGAATGTGTGCAAGAATATAAAATACATTTACAACATAAGAAAAAGGAGAAAGTGATAACAGATAATGATACATCAGGTAGCGATAAGAAGAGGTGGACTAAATTCATTCCGAAGCAAATACTGACAAACCTTGAACAATTCAATACAAATATTACCAAATTCTTTATACACTCCATGATACCGCTAGAAATTGTTGAAGATCCATACTTTATAAGAACTTTCACAGATTTGGAAAACGGTCTCAAAGTTATGAACAAAAAAGAATTGAAATTCGCTATTGAAAATTATTATGTAAGGCAAATAAATAAAATAAAAGCTGAATTGCATAATGATTATATTGATAACATATGTACTACAGCTGATATATGGTCTAGTAATAGTGACACTATTGTGGTAATGTCTGCACATTGGGTAACCGCTGAGCTAACTAGAAAGTCAATAACATTGGATTGTAAAAGATATAGAAATATACCGAGTCACGAACGCATACTGAAGACAGCAAAGGCAGTGAACGCATATTTCAATCTCAATGAAAATAAAATTGTAGCCTCCCTTACCAACAATGGCAGTAACTTGGTCGAGATGTTTAAGGCACTCGGAGTAAACCTTTTTGACAGCGATATGATAGATAATGAAGAAAATAAAACACAATCGACTGAATCACTTCCACCTGAGGAGATAGGAAAATGTTTAGCTACAATTCCTGGGCATTTGAATTATTTTGCATATATCTTAACATTATGTGCAACTATGGACGCCATCAAAGTGTTAAAAGCGTATGACACTCCACTATCAAATATGCACAAAAATGTCATGCAAAAATGTGTTAAACTCTGGATAGCGGCATGCCGCCCAGAAACAGAGGAAATAACGCAACAAATCCTACAATGTACATTGCAATGTCCTGATGAAAGCAATTTTAATACAATTTTCAATGCTTTGGAACAAATTTCCAAATTAAAAGAAAAAATGCTTAAGCTACAACAGGTGCTAAATATGCCGCAGCCCTTTGAAGAAGCAGAATATCAGTATATACAAGAATATTTAGTTTGTACAACACCGATTGCAAAAGCTTTGGAAATCATACAGAGCGATGAAAATTCTTTTTATGGCTATGTGCTGCCAACGCTTATGGCTTTGAGATTAAAATTTCAGAAAATCCAAAAGAAGAAAGATTTCGTTTATTGCAATGCGCTTGTTAAGGCATATGAAGAAAGTATTGCCATACGATTTGAATGCTATTATAAATTAATTACACAGGAAGCAGAAAATGCAGCACTTGCTGCCTTGTCCCATCCACGTTTCAAGGATTCATGGCTTACATGTTTAGGGAGTTCAGATGCTGAGGGGATATTGAAAATATTTAAAAGCGCCATTTCAAAAGCAATAAATGAAAATCTAAATGAAACTGTAGATATCGATAAGAAACCCTCTATATCTAAATGTGACGACTCGTGGTTTGACTTTGGCTCTGATTCGGACTCTGACGATTCACTGACAGTAACAAATCAATTGCAATTATATAAAGCCAATTTAATGATGACAAATTTCTTTGCGGAGAAAAGCCAGCATGTTGAGATTCTTCATCGTTATCCAGAAATAAAGGCAATATTCATAAAACATAATACGCCTTTATCATCGTCAAGGCTTTTGGAAATTCCATTTTTGTTGACAACCATGCACAATATGTCCAGTGACCCGGAGTTATTTGATGAAATGTTTGAAAAAAGAGCCCTATTAAAGTGTAATCTTGACAATTAGAAATATGTATGTATGTATTTTTCAATAATAATTACACTATTCTACATGGATTTTATGCTTTTATTTAAGGTGCCCTGAGTGTGTGAAAAATTATAACAAAACTCTCATCTGCATTTTGAGATATTCTTGCTTCTTGCCTGGCCAAAAATTATATACCCTACTCTGCAGTCTTTTGAAAATTTTGTTGGTACGGGAGGTGCCATGCTCTCATGGCCAAATTCACTTAGGATAGCATTTTGCTTATTTCAGGAGTGCCACGCCATCTTGTACGACTTCACCCTTTTATTTTTGCTCAGAGCTTTAACCTAGTATTTATGTATATTTTGGTTGCTCCATCGTGAATAATGCTGTAAATATTTCGTTTTGAATATATTTTTTGTGTGGCTGGTAGGCGTGTCGGCTAACCGATTTCACTCATTTTCAATAAGACGAGCGTACAACACCCATGAAAAATTGTTATAGCTATGATGTCCACTTTCGAGTTATGAAATCTCGAAGTCCTGGCGATGCAGAGCAATTTCATTCTTTTGTTTAGCATCGAAAAGTACATATCGATACCTTAGAGCGCTATAGTCCTATCTCCATTTTTCCAATCGTTGGGAAATGCCAAAAGAAGATTTCAAACAGTGGTTATTTAGGATTGGCTGCTATTTTAATATGACGATGCATGCAATATTTTTACCTATAATATATTTTAACATAATTTAATGTTTTTAACCAATTTTATTAATTTCTAAAGAAATTCCAGTCAATTTATAGTATGCCATTACTTTTGCCCTTATATAGAATTCCACTACTATTGAAATAAACAACGTATTTAGTACATTTTTTGAATTTTTTCCACTAAAATGTGGTAAAAAGAAAACACGAAAAAACGAAGAATTTTTTTAAAAATGTGACTTATTTGAATATTCAGTGGAGATAGGACAGTAGCGCTCTTGAAAAAATTACAGTTTGGAGATAAGATTTTTCTTAATTATCGAATATTTTGGTATTTTAGTGGTATTTTGGCATCACACAGTTTTCCGCACGGTAAAGAAGCCCACAATAATGCAATAACTGCAAAAATCGCAAAAAGTGAAACGATTCGTTTAAAATTGTCAAGCGGTTCAGTTTAATAAGGATAGTGATGAACAAACCAAGACCATAGCAGTCTTGGACTTGACCTTGCACATTGAGTCTTGGTTTAGATATTAAGTCTTGGTCTCGGTCTTGGTCTTGAAAAAATTTCTAAAGATTGTTGAGTATTCCTTATTTAAAGCAGTTGGGTTTTGAAGGTGCCAAATTTCGAATTGAGATATGATTTTATGTTTGAAAGGGGCGTGACAGACCTATTAACTAAAAATTTGCAAGACTAAAAAGCAGTCTTGGTCTTGATGATCATCGTAACCAAGACCAAGACCATAGCAGATGGAGTTTCTTCATTGTTTTCGCATTGAGAGCACCATATTAATTTTACATAAGAAATGGTAGATCAAAGGACATAAAATATCATATATTTGTAAATTTGATTATTTTGTGTAATAAATTGGAATAAAAGGGAAAATGTTTATTTAATCAAGAATTATGTTTTTTATTATAGAAAAATGTGATATTTACAATTTCAAGTAATACGTATAGCAATTGTAAGTCCAGATAAAAAATTAAACGACATTATCCATTGACAATTTCGTCGATGAATCGTAATGAGATTGTCTGGAAGTATGTAAGTATTCTCTGTCTTTGAGCTGTTGAATCCGTAAAATTCATTGTCTGTTAAAAGTCGATAGCAAGTTGGCGGCTGGATGACATTGTCTGTTACATATCGCTATCAACGAGGTAAAAGTCAAGGATACAACCGATTGTTATTTTTGCTGTCAATTTGTCAAGCGAATTGTATTCTCCTTTTACTCCTAGGAGGAGCATAGTGCCAATAAAGCGAATTGATATAAAAAATGAAAAATTATTTATGTTTTCTTAAAACATGTGGTTCATTTAATTAAAAAGATAGATTTTAATTTAAATTTTTAAATTAATAATAAATACGATCCAGACTTATCATTTTGTGGTGAGTTCATGCGGGTTATCGTGAATAAATATACGTATTCCCGGGGAATTTTTCTTAGACTACATTGGAGAATGCATGGAACTTTGAGAAAAACTCCTCGGGAATTTGTATTCACGATAACCCCCCATATGTTCTTAAAAAAAGGCTTAAAATAGAGTAACAAGTCTGAATTTTATGTCTTTTCTATAGATGTCTGTCTAGACTTAGTCATGAAGAATATCACCGAGAATTTTGTTTTGGATAAGTGAATTTTCAAGAAGAAAATAGTTTGATTTCGATGACCTGAAAATTGCCACTACCTACGTCATAGTATCAAATCTGAATTTTTTTATGGGTGCCCTGCCAGTAGTACCTATATATGAATTTTTGGTGTAGTCAAATGTTGAAAGGTGATGCTTACCTGAGATATTGTATGCTAAAGGTCGAAAAAATTAGTTTTTCGCAAATATCTTGCTAAGGGTTATTTCTACAAAAAAATGTTGGTCCATTTTTCTGTAGCTCAGATGATTTTCTATAGAAAATACGTAAATATTTTTTTTACAACTCACAGTTTATGAGTACAGGGTATCTACTAAACTATAAGTCGTACAAAAACGGTCTTCATAACTTTTTCATAGAAAATTTTCTATAATTTTTATGTTAAAGTAGCCGTTTGTGGAACATTGATTTTCCCGACGTTTGAATCACAATAACTTTTTGTGCGGCAGTGATATCGTTCTCGAATTTTAGTATCTACTTTTAAACTACAAAATAGAAAGACTGAAAAAATAATGCATATAAATTTATGTATCGGGAGGTTCAATTTCACTGGGCTATATCTCTTAAACTATAAATCGTACGAAAACAAATTTCAAAAAAAAAGTTTTATAAGATTGGTTATTTAATAAATGTTAATTAAAATATATTTAATTAATAAATCAAAACAAATACAAAACTTTAAAAAACATTTTTTTTCTCCATTTTTGCTGACGTTTTTGTGACAAAATCATTCTCGATAATATTTTCCTCTACAAATCACTCAGAAGTCTAAGCATAAGTGATTTAATCATGAGTGACATTGTCTGCTACGAGTCGCTAGCACACTGACGACTCCGTGTCATTATCAGCATAAGTCATATTAGTGTTTTTAGGACATTTGTTCGAAAAGTTCATGCATGAAGTCGAACAAATGTCTCCGTTTGTCCCCTTTGATTTAATTTTCTCTATTTGTCATCGATGAATCGTCGTGTAGCTCGCCACCGGACAGTGCCTCTATTTCAATTGTAACGAATTGTAGTTTAAGGTTAAATTTGTAGCGTAGAGTTATGTTGGACACGTGTAAACCGGGCAGTGCCTCTATTACAATTGTAACGAATTGTAGTTTAAGGTTAAATTTGTAGCGTAGAGTTATGTTGGACACGTGTAAACCGGGCAGTGCCTCTATTTCAATTGTAACGAATTGTAGTTTAAGGTTAAACTTGTAGCGTAGAGTTATGTTGGACACGTGTAAACCTAAAGATTATGTGATTGATTCACTGTCAAATGTTTTCTGATTGCATTTTTTGTAAGAAAAATATTTTAAATTTTAAATGGCGCTTTTATGATAAAGGGTATATAACTCATTCTTGCATGAAAAAATCCAAAAAAAAAAAAAAAACTTATTATTCCTAAGATGCGGAATGTGGAAGTGAAAAGAAAATTGTAGATTTTAGGTAAATAAGTAAATTATTATTACTTCGCAAATAAGTAAATTATTTTTTTTGTCATAATTTCAGAGAAAGACAACAACAATGAATTGATAACAAATATGAAGGACTTAAACAAGGACATGACGGCTATTAAGAATGCTTTAAAATACCAAAAAGTTATGCTGGAAAAAATGTCAGCGCTGTTATTTAAGCCAACAAATAATTTAAAAATTTTCCCGCTTAAAGACTTGGACGAAGTTAAGGCTTTAGACCAGCATTTATCAAATTATTCGGATGATGAACTGGTACGTAGTAAAAAATCATTCTGTTATTAGACTACCTTTTTGTATCTTTGCATAGCTTGATTATACGCGCGCTATTGTTGGCAGCACAGCGATACCCAAGAGCATTCATTTATTATTTAACGAAAATGCATTGATGCATGTCAATTGGGATGGACGACAAAAAAAATTTCCTGTAAAATCATTAAAATTTTTCAATGAATTTTTCTTTTGTAAGTTTCAAGTAAATTTAAACAGAATCTTTAAAATTGAATTTTCTTTTTTTTTACCACTAAGACGCCGTGAATGGACCAGATATTGGGTTTTCCCAATATGAGGAGCTCATGAAAAAAGGCTTTCGTAGCAGTAAAAGTAAAATGTACCGGCATACTTACAACAAAAAAGAGGCGCATAACTAGTATAATTAAATATACGGACCAAGGCTGTAAGCGTAGAACAAAAATGAGCCAACTTTGGCTCGCCTAAAACAAACAAAATCTGTATTTTAATAATTTTCCAAATTTTTGGGAATTACAACACCGATGGAAAATTGTTTTTGTGGATTTTTTTCTTTCTACGAAACCAACATAAAACAACAACAACGACTGATGATCCACTATGTCACGTCAACATTGAGTTCGATTCTTGCGTGTATGAAAAAAAAAAAACAAAACTATTTTTCATGGTTGTTGTGATTCCGAGAAATTTAAAAAATATTGATATATTGTGTTTGTTGTAGACAATTTTACGTCTCATTTGTGGGAAATTTTAATTCAAAATTAAGAAATCTCCATTAGGAGACTTTACAAAATCAATAAAAATTAATGATGTAAAAATAAAAATTTATTTAAAATATCTTCCATTTGAATTTGCTAAAACGAGTTTTTCAAAATTGTTACTCATTAAACTTTCCCAACGATAATTGTTTACTATTCCAGTAAAGGAAAATAAACGCTCAACGGGCGCAGAAGATGAAATTGGAGTGTTAAATTTAAAAAATGCGTTTTTAATAAGCGGATATTTATTCAAACAGCCCATTGTGTTGTCGGCGTCCAAACAAAAATTACTGAGCTCTTGTAAATTGGAATTCCCTTTAGAAGACTCTAAAAATAGATGGATAAGATAAAAAATTTTAAACAGAAATTTATTTAAAACATAAAAAAATCATGCATACTATCATCGTCACGTTCGAGCAAATCGAAAAATGGATGATTTAGAACTCCCGATCGCACTCTTTTTGTTTCAATGTCATCATTAGCAACATGTGATTCACAGGTTTGCACCACTTCTAGGAATATAGCTTTAAGCGTTGAAACTGAAACTGTCGGTGCAGTCTCTTGCCAAATCTGTATCAATTTATCACAATTCAATAACTTTAAAGTTGGGCATGTTATTGCTGCAACGACGGCACCATATGCAGATGATTCAATTTCAAAAATTGATTTAAACCTCTCCACCAGCATGTCTTCCATGTGTTTCACAAGTTTTTTGAAATGTTTTGCTTCAGAAAACGACAAGAATTTTTTTATTTTCACCTTTAGAGTTAGCAATGTCGGCACTAAATAACCATAATATGAGTCTTCTTCTTTTTGTAAAAAATCTAAAGCTTCAGCAATAGGCTGTAAAAATCTAATTAATTCATGTAAATAAGCTATGTCTGTAGTACTGAGACTTTCAACATCGAGCGCAGTCGTTATTTCATTCACATGTAATGTATGATTCAATAAATGTTTTATTGCGTCATAAAGTGAGTTACCACGCGTTACAATCGGTGTCCTTAGCGGTGGAGAAATTTTTTCTGCAATCTTAGGTCTGTTGCACTTACTCCAAATTGCATTGCACCTACAAAATAAAAACAATTTTATGTCATACCTCAAGTAAAAAAAGTATCTTTACAAAACTTACTTTTTCATGACATTTAGATGCATTTGAAATTCCTCGGAATAATTTTCCAGCGAATTCATGAAATCAGTAGTGGCCAACAAGTTAAGGTTTTTATTAGCACATTGCAGTGTCTTAAAGTTATTTAACTGATTAAATGTTGATTGAAATACTATAGTTTCATCATCTAAGTCGCTATCGAGCTCCGTATCATTAAGCTTAATACTTGAATCTGAAAATGTAAAATACCTTGTATTTTTTTGAAATATGTGAATTGGGCAAATGTTCAAGAGTTTTAGGGAAGGACTCAATTTCTAACAACGCTTACTTTTAATTCCAGACACATCGAAAAAGTTTAAAAAATTACTGCCATTGTCGTTTACGACACACACTAACTTTTCCTTGGTAATTCCATAAATTTGATTTGTTGCGTGAATGGAATCATCAATATTTAGTGGACTACTGCTACTGAAACGAAAGCAAGTCAAGGCAGCTGATTCTCTTTTAAATTCAGCATTTATCCAATGACATGTATAGCCAAAAAATGATTTTCGTCGACCAATCCAAATGTCTGCCGTACAGCAGACGTCATTTACCTGTAAAATTGTACATATGTATTGAAAGAACAAAAAAAAGTTTTAGTAATTTAGTATATCAGAATTACCTTTTATCATCCCTGATATATTTACTGCGGCGTAAGGAAATAATGTACGAAATAACGCCCAAAGGTGGGTGTTAATTATTTTGGAAATAACGCCCAAAATTTAGGTGTTTTTTGGGCGTTATTTAAAAAAAAAACGCCCAAAAAAAAACGAAATAAAACCAAATTTGAACGTTGTTTTAAAAATGATATCGCCCAAATTTACGTAGGGCCTAACAAAAGTTCGCTTAGTTGGTGTCATTTTATAAATTTTTAGTAAATCAAAAAATTGCGTATTATTTATCATAGTCTTACGACATATCATTTTAATTTTCAGAAAGATCGGTCAAAATGGAGAGAAGAAAACGTAAAATTCGTGAAACAATGTCAGCAGATATTCCAATGCCAACGCAGCAAGAGATTCGGTTTGCTATTCTTTTTGGATTTCGACGTAAGCTCAAGCCTATGGAAATATTCAATGAATGCCAAATAGCATTTAAAGTTAATGCGCCATCCCTCGTGACTATTTTAAAGTGGTCCCGAAGATTCCAGACAGGTCATTTTTCTGTGGAGGACGAACCTCGAGAAGGCCGCCCAAAATCTTCGACTGATTATGAATGTGTAGCGCTGGTTAAGTCTTAAATTGACGAAGATCCAAGATTGACCCAGGAAATCATTGCTGAGGAACTGGGCTTGAATGCCATGGCTGTATCGCAAATATTAAAAAATGATCTTGGATACGCGGAGAAATCTGCACGATGGGTTCCTAGAATTTTAAGTGATGCTCAAAAAGAGGCACGTGTACGTTTTGCTAAGTATTTTCTTGAAAAACTCAAAAACGGAGGGTCTATTACCTTCAAGAAAATTGTAACAGGTGATGAAGCATGGTTTTAGAAGTACGACCCTGAAACCAAACAACAATCCATGGTATGGAGCCCAGAAAGTGCAAGTCCACCTGTTAAAGTAAAGCAAAAACTAGTAAGGGTGTAAATTTTGGCCTGGCCAAAAAATAAATACCCTACACTGCAGTATTTTGAAAAGTTTGCTTATATGGGAGGTGCCACGCCCTCTTGCCCGAGTACACCCAGTTTTTGTTCAGAGCTTGCATTTATAGTTTTTAGTGTCAGAGTGAAATTTAGTTGGATTATCTCAAAAAACTCTTTCAGTATAGCATTTTGAATCTTTTGCTTATATGGGAGGTGCCACGCCCCCTTGTCTGATTTCACCCAATTTTTGCTGAGAGCTTTTATTTATAATTCTTAGTGTCTGAGTCAAATTTGGTTCGAATATCTCAAAAAACGCTTTCAGTATAGCGTTTTGAAGCTTTTGCTTATATGGGAGGTGCCACGCCCTCTTGTCCGAATTCGCTCAAAATTTTATCAGAGCTTGCGCATACAATTCGTAGTACTTATATGTATTGTGGTTGCATTGTCGTGAAAAATACTCCTAAAATTGCATTTTGAATATAATTTTTGTATGGGCGGTAGGCGTGTCCGTTGACCGATTTTGCTCATTTTCAATCCCCCGAGCTAACTTTGACGACGGAGGTAGTGTACCAATTTTCATTGAATTATCTTGCTCAGTTTTCCCAAAAAGAGTATTTCAACACACAGCCAGCCAGCCAGCCAGCCAGCCAGCCAGCCAGCCACCCAGCCAGCCAGCCAGCCAGACAGACGGACGGACATGGCTATATCGACTCAGGAGGTGACGCTGATCAAGAATATATATACTTTTCTATACCTGCCACGCCTCCTTCTCTGCGTTACAAACGGAAGGACAAAGTGAATATACCCTGGGTGTAGGGTATAAAAAGTCAGCAACAAAAGTAATGATATCAGTTTAATTCACCAGAGAGAAAGTTGTAGCTGTTATTCCTTTGAAAAAAGGTCAGACGGTTACTGCTTAGTGGTATACTGAAACCTGCTTACCAAAAGTTTTCCAAAGTTTATTGGGAAAACGCCAAAAAAAGGAGCTACGCTGGTACTTTCTACTTCACGATAATGCGCTGGCGCACACTGCTGAAAAAACGACCGATTTTATTTTTCTTTCTGGCGTCGAAGAAATTCGTCCAGCTCTTTATTCCCCAGATCCAGCGCCTTGTGACTTCTGGTTGTTTCCAAAAATAAAAAAAATTTGAGAGGGAGAGTCTTCAACAGCAATGAGGAGATAATGGGGGTTATCGTGAATCACGACTCCCGGGGAAGTATCAAAATGAATGGCGATTACGTTGAAAAAATACAAATGGATGAAAAATAACGTTATAAATTTAAAAAATTAAATTTAAAAGTTTTTTCAATTCAACTAAGCGAACTTTTGTTAGGCCCCTCGTATATGAAAATAATTTGGGGGTTATTTCGTTTTTTTTTTTTTTGCGTTATTTAAGTGGGTGTTATTACCTAACGCCATTTATTTTGCTCAAATTCTATCTTACCAAATTTAAGTCGCTTTTAATTCTCGTTGTCATATCCGAATATTTCAAATCTAAAAGATTTGATATACAACGAAGAGAAACATTTTCATTTTCAAATAACATTACAAATGCTGGGTGCTCCACTATTGACAGTGGTGAGAATGTTGTTACAACAAACTTCAATATTTTTGCTTCAAATTTCTTGTGTTTTGTTTCAGCGCGACTTGGCAATACATCACTCTTTTTTTGTAGTAAGTATTCATTATGATGTTTTGGGTGTTTAGTTTTTAAATGTTGTAAAAAATTTGATGTCACCCTTTTGGATCCTCGAAGTTTTATTTTACAAATTTGACATTCTGCTATGCAACCACCAGAAACTATTTCATGTTTAGAACTATTCAACTGCAAATAACAACTTGTTTTTGTAAATACACATACTTTTTCAAAACAATCTCACCTCAGTTACCACCACAAAAAATCCACAGGAAAGTATATATGGCAAGGGTAATCCATCCGTGTATACATTTTTTTTGACTTTATATAAGCTAAATAAAAGTGCATATTAATGAAATATCTTTTAGATATCAAATAAGCCGATTAAAATTTTTGGTTTCAAGGCACTAAAACTTATTGCGAATAAACTTATTTCCTTTCAAGTTAAACCTTTTCACACCAAATTCATCCTCTTCCGATTAAAAATAATCTTTTTCCAAATCAAAATAAATAGACTAAGAGCCAGCGCTTGGCTGACCCTCCTCATAGTATCAAAGCTGAATTTTTTTGTGAGTGTTCTTCCAATAGTAGGTATGAACTTCTGTTCTAGTGAATTCCTGAGAGGTGGTGCCTACGTGAGATATCGGGCGCAAAAGGTCGAGAAAAACAGTTTTTTGCAAATATTTCGCTAACGGTTACATCTACAAAAAAAATAGTTTCCACAATTTTGTAGCTCATTAAATTTCATATCGAAAAATGGTGCAAATTGTTTTCGCACGACCTATAGTTTAGGAGATATGGTCCAGTGAAATTGGACCTTCCGATCCAACACATAAAATCCATATTTTTTTTCCTTTAGTCGGTCTATTTTATAGTTTCAAAGTATGCACCAAAATTCGAGACCAATTTCACTGTCGTTCAAAAAGTTATTCAGGCACAAAGGTCGAGAAAATTAGTATCTCGATTACGCTTATGTCTACAAAAAAATTTTTCTCCACAATTTTGTAGCTCAGAAAATTTCATACCAAAAAGTGGTGCAAGTTGTTTTCGTACGATCCACAGCTTAGGAGATATCCTATTTTAAGGTATTTTCCGCATGCAAGTGTTCATAATATGAGTGTTGATTTTCAAAGCACTATAACTACGCCTACGTCATAGTATCATGGTTGAATTTTTTTGTTGGTATTTTTCCAGTAGTGGGTACCAACTTTTGTTTTAGTCAAACCGTGAGAGGTGGTGCCTTCGCGAGACATCGATCATAGTTATAGTAATTTGAAAATCAACTTTCAAAAAACTGATTTTCTCTACCTTCCGCACCCGATATCTCACGAAGGCACCACCTCTCACGGTTTGACTGAAACAAAAGTCAGTACCCACTATTGGAAGAATACCCACAAAAAAATGCAGCCATGATACCATGACGTAGGCATAGTTATAGTAATTTCAAAATCAATTTTCAAAAAACTGATTTTCTCGACTTTTGCACCCGATATTTCGCGAAGGCACCATCTCTCACGATTTAACTAAAACAAAAAATAGAATTCCTTATTAGAAGAATACCCACAAAAAAATTCAGCCATGATTCTATGACGTAGGCGTAGTTAGAGTACTTTGAAAATCAACATTCATATTATGAACACTTGCATGCGGTCGTACGAAAATAATTTGCACCACTTTTTGATATGAAATTTTCTGAGCTACAAAATTGTGGAGAACCATTTTTTTGTAGAAATAAGCGTTAGCGAGATACTAATTTTCTTGACCCTTGTGCCTGAATAACTTTTTGTACGACAGTGAAATCGGTCTCGAATTTTGGTGCATAATTTGAAACTATAAAATAGGCCGACTAGAAGAAAAAAAATTATGGATTTTATATGTTGGGTTGGAAAGTCCAATTTCACTGGACCATATCTCCTAAACTATAGGTCGTGCGAAAAAAACTTGCACCACTTTTCGATATGAAATTTAATGAGCTACAAAATTGTGGAAGTTTGTTTTTTCGTAGATATAACCGTTAGCGAGATATTTGCAAAAAACTGTTTTTCTCGACCTTTTGCGCCCGATATCTCACGTAGGCACCACCTCTCAGGAATTCACTAGAACAGAAGTTCATACCTACTATTGGAAGAACACTCACAAAAAAATTCAGCTTTGATACTATGAGGAGGGTCAGCCAAGCGCTGGCTCTCCGTCTAAAAGTTTCCAAATCAAATTTTCAAAAAATTTGAGCTGGAAAAAGTTTATTTTAGTGCAGGCAAATTAGGTATTCATTTCTAATTTTGTTGAACATGCACCGATTTTGATCCGACAGGGCTCATTTTGTTTCTAATAAAATTTAGAACAAAACCAACACATTAGTTTTTTGCGGCTTTTCCTCAAAACTTCTTTAGTCCCCCGTGAACCTTCAAAATCGGCTAAAATCAATAAAACTGTTCTAAAATGCTTAAGAATGGAAAGTTATGCTATTCACGGGGTTCTCTAGATTGCTGAATCCAAATATGATGTTGGAAAATGAAAAAACTCAAAATGGCGCCCGGAAAACTGCGTACATACCCATTTTAAGCACCAAAAATGGGAAAAAATCGTTACAGTTTAGCCTAGAAGTCTTGTTACATTGAATGAATTTATACGGTCGGTGTGGGATATTGTTTTTTATACTATAAAAAGTGAAGTTTACCAAAAATTTTTTTGTGTTTTTGATTTGTTTATTATTTAAGCAATAACTATAAAAAGTTAATACAACTCAAAATTAAAAATATTTGTAACATTTTGCATTTTAGAACAGTTTTATGGAATTTATCTGATTTTGAGGGTTCACGGGGGACTACAGAAATTTTGGGGAAAGGCCGGAAAAAACTAATGTGTTGGTTTTGTTTAAAATTTTATTACGAACAAAATGAGCCCTGCCGGATCAAAATCGGTGCATGTTCAACAAAATTAGAAATGAATACCTGTTTTTACCTAACTTGACTGCACTATTTTGATTTGGAAAAAATTTAAATTTGAAATTTGAAAACTAGTAAGGGTGTAAAATTTGGCCTGGCCAAACATTAAATACCCTACACTGAAGTATTTTTAAAATTTTGCTCTTATGGGAGGTGCTACGCTCTCTTGTCTGAGTTCACCCAGTTTTTGTCCAGAGCTTGCATTTATAGTTTTTAGTGTCTGAGTGAAAAACGTTTTCAGCTTTTGCTTATATAGGGGGTGCCACGCCCTCTTGTCCGAGTTCGTCTAGCTTTAGCTTAGAGCGTGCATTTATAGTCTTATGTGTTTGAGTGAAGTTTGGTTGGATTATCTCAAAAAACTCTTACAGTATAGCCTTTTGAAACTATTGCTTATATGGGAGGTGCCACGCCCCCTTGTCCGATTTCACCCAATTTTTGTTGAGAGCTTTTATTTATAATTCTTAGTGTCTGAGTCGAATTTGGTTCGAATATCTCAAAAAACGCTTTCAGTACAGCGTTTTAAAGCTTTTGCTTATATGGGAGGTGCCACGCCCTCTTGTCCGAATTCGTTCAGTTTTTTCTCAGAGCTTGCGCTTACAATTCTTAGTATTTATGCGTATTTTGGTTGCTTTGTCGTGAAAAATACTCCTAAAATTGCATTTTGAATATATTTTTTGTATGGGCGGTAGGCGTGTCCGTTGACCAATTTCGCTCATTTTCATTCCCCCGAGCTATCTTTGACAACGGAGGCAGTGTACCAAATTTCATTGAATTATCTTGCCCAGTTTTCCCAAAAAGTGTATTTCAACACACAGTCAGCCAGCCACCCAGCCAGCCAGCCACCCAGCCAGCCAGACAGACGGACATGGCTATATCGATTCAGGAGGTGACGCTGATCAGGAATATATATACTTTTTTATATCTGGCACGCCCCCTTCTCTGCGTTACAAACGGAAGGACAAAGTGAATATACCCTGGGTGTAGGGTATAAAAAGGGAGGTTAATTTGATTTGGGAATAAATTATTTTTATTTGGACAAATTTTATTTTGATTTGGAAAAAGTTCAAAATGATTTGGAGAAAGTTTAAATTGATTTGGAAAAAGTAAAAATTGAATTGAAAAAATATCACAATTCGGTGAGGAAAAGGTTTAACTTGGAGTGGAAATCCTGTATACAAAAATATTTAATCTATGATTAAATTGCATTTATTTGATTGAACTTGCAGTCATTCTATTCATCTCAACGAATAAACAAGGGAGTTTCTTTTCTAATAAAATTTCACGAAAACTTTTTAAGGTATCGAACTTTTTACTGTTGAAGTTTTTGTTGAACTTTTTATTATTTTATTTTACACAAGCAAATTTAAATGAACCATTTTAATTTCTCATTTTAATCGGCTTAATCGCTTTTCACGTACGCATGTGGTGTAAGTGTTCTATCCATTAAATTTGATGATGTTTCACAATTTAAGTTGTATCGTGTTTCTGTATCCATATCGTAGCTAGTATATTCCTCATCTTAAAAGTTCATTATTATTATTAAAAATAATTATTAAGAATAAGAACTCTAAAGTCTATGCTTCAGATAATGGATTGTAAACGTAAAAGTTTTGTGCAATGAAAGGTTTTTGTCTAAATAACTCTAGAATTTGTCAATACCAAGTCAAGAGGTCTTGTTACTAAGAGCGATAGAGAAATTGCTAGAATTTTTCAATTAAATTTTATGATTTAAACATAATGAATGCAACAAAAAAACTATCACTAGCAGGTTTTCCAAAGTTCAAAAAGAAAAACGTAAATAAAATAAAAAAAATTTATTTTAAAAATTCAAATTCTTCTTTAATAAATACTACAGCTTCACTTAGGTAAAATCTGGGCAAGGAAAATATAGTTGTTCCCCTTCAATTGGTTTCTTTTTCTTTTCTCTCCATTTTTTTAATCTTGCATATGCTGTAGATTTAATTTTCTTGCATTTATCAGGATCCGTTTTAAGTTTATTCCAATATTTTGTTTGATAGTTTTTATTTTTTTCCGATTGTGCTCTAAAAAGTTCAGGATTTAGTTTGAGTTTTTCTCTATATCGTTTCATGCGGTCTTTTGAAGTTGCTTTCTTTTTTTCGTTTGCCATACCTTCCTGCTTCACAACATTGCCGACTATTTAAATTAGAAAAAAAAAAAAAAAAAAGATTCAGCTTCACTCAGGTTTTTCCATTGGATTTATTTCTTTATTAAGTTTGCCGTACAGAAAATAAACTGATTTCTTTAAAGAAATTTTGTCTGAAATAAGGGATACATGGTTCAAATGTAGTGCAAAGTCGGTCGTTTGTATCAAAAATGGTCCAAATGTAATGCATAATTCGTCATTAAGTAGAACCAAAAGATTCTGTCAGTGATATTAAAACTTTACTGACTACGGCACTGTTTGGAAGTTTGTCGATTGTGAAGAAGAGTATTTGTCTAATGACTTGCGATGCCTGGAGAGACCCGGGTTCAAATCCTACACTTGGTGATTTTCAATTCCAATTTTTAAATTTCTATGAATTTGTACACAATTAGACTGAGAGGTATAAAATGATAAAAAAAAATTAGTAAACAAAATTTTAATTAAATAAATTCGACTAAGAAACCTTTTGACGTTTTTGTGTAAAATTTGTATATAATATTAATTTTTTTGAAGTTAATAAAAAACGAGCTTTTTCTGGTCCGAATGTAATGCAGAGACAATTGACCTTTTTCTGATCTCAATGTAATGGATAAGGAGACAATTGAGGAGTGGCCGCACCAAAGGGAATAAGTACCAATACGAGGCAAAAGTATTGTCATAATATGAATTTGGTTACATTTTGTCACAAATAATTAAATTGATTTTGTAGAATTGATGCCATTATATTGAAAATGATACCGGTCAAATACCCGATTATTATGGCACTTAATATGTATGACAATACTTTTGCTTCGTAATGGCATTTAGGCCCTTTGGTACGGCCACTCCTCTATTAGTTACTTCCAATGACAAACAATTCAAAACTTAAATACTTTATATGTGATGGGACCATAATTTGGACTAGTTGGTTGCCTCAAGGTGAAGTCTACAAACTAGTTTTGGAATAGTCCGTGGTCGTACAGGGAACTGAAGAAGAAGACACAAAAATAAGTCATTTTTCCACGCTTATAAAGATCATTTTGACGCCCGCTGAGTATATCTAAGGTCAAAGGGCAGTTTCAAGATCTTGTTCAAAACATAGAAGGTAAACTACTTTTTTAACTAAGAGATAAATTATATTGCAACTTAATTGAGAGAAATCTGAAACATGTAATTACATTGTTACAATTTTTTTTTTTGCACCGTGCGAGGGCTTTCAAAGTTTCTTATTATTTTATCACATAGAAAAGGGCCTGTGGCAACTCGAAACATTTTAGTCACTAAGCAAAAAAATTCACTTTTTTTCCTAGAATAAAAAACGGTTCCAAACAAATTCGTTTAAATCTCTTTTCCATTATTTTCCTGCACAAATTAAATGCAATAATGTAGCACTAGAGACTATTGTGTTTTATATAAACGGTTTAACTTTTATAGCTGTAGTTACCTGATTCATTCTGTTGTTTACGTTTTTTTGCTGTCGATGTAGATGGAGCTGACGAGTCTGAGTCCAAAATATCATCAAAATTATCTTTCTCATTTCTACAATAGCTTTCCAACATATGTGTAGCTCCAATTTCAATTTTCACATCTTGATTTGTCTAAAAAAAAAAAAAAAAAACAAATATATATAGCACATTTTTAAAGTATGTCGGTAAGTACTTACCAGAAGGTATTCATCACTAGTGGAAGTTGCAGGATTTGTATAATGATCACTCGACTCTTTAACAATCTTCTGCAGCATTTCTGCAGAGCGTGTTGTCATTTCGCGGAAGTTGCGAAAATTGTGTAACATATCATAGCACTTTTCACACAGCCATTGTGGATACACTGCATCATCACCATTGATATTCAAAGACGTACAAATAACTAAAAGCTTTGTAAGATTCGGCGTCTGGCCAATGTGATAATTGGATGCATCCGTTTGCAGCTGACCCAAACATGTACGACAAAAATGTTGCAAATTATTTCGATGAATCTGCAACATTTTTTTTACTTATGCCAAATTGTCCTTTAAGATTGAAAGTAGTTTTTTAGGCAATTAATTAATTAATTAACTTTGAAGTATGTATAGTATAGACAACACAAAAAAAAATTGCATTGTTGACAAAACACGCACTAACGTTGCCAACTTTATACAAAAGACAAATCAACCGGTGTTGTGGCGCACACGAAAGGCTTCTACTACTTTTTGTTAGTGAAAACAACACTGATCCCTTTTATGCTTTTAACACTGAAAAGCATATTTGGTAGGGGACCGAAGGGATAGAGTTTTAGGGTGAAAATTATTTTATGCATTTAAAATTTTGTGTAAAAAATTATATAATACTTATCTTACTAATCTCACCAAAGCTTTATTATCATCAATTATATAATTATGTTGGTTTGAGCAGCAAAAAAAAAAAAAAAAAAAATAATGTTTTGCTTCGTTAAGATCGTATCGCTTACGAACTGATTTATATATATATATACATATAAAACGTATGGTGCAAATAAAAAATTCCATTTTTTACTTTTAATAATTAACATTATTTATTGAAAAAAAAAAAAAAATAATAATAATAATTTATACAGTTTACAGTTAATTATTATGCAAACGTATCACAAATAGTTAATATTACGTCTAAAAGGACTTAATTCTGCCTGTTATAACAATGTTATAATATAAGTAATTGATACAAATGAAATGAAATACATATGGTAACTTGAGAATTAAAAAACAGTTATTTATTTAATGGCAATTTGGACTTTTTGCGTTCTCTATCCTTTGCATATTGGAACCACTTTTTAATTATGTATACAACATCACCAACTTTTGAGTTCGGAAATCTTTCATTTGAACATTCTGCAATGAATATACACTCATAAGTTAAATTTATTCCAATAAAACTATACACGAGCCGTTTATTTTGAAAGTGGCCTAAGTCCATTTCGGAGCAAAAGTAATGTCATTCACATTATGTGCTGTAATAATCGGTTTTTCGCCCGATACTATTTTTTAAACATAACGTCATTAATTCCACACAATGTGGTAAACTTTTTGTGAAGACAGAATTCAATTTTATTCGTTCTGAACAGCTAATTCATATTATGACATTACTTTTGCTCCGAAATGGAGGCCATTTTCAAAATAAACGGCTTATATATGAACATTAGGGTTGGGCTTTTTTCCAAACGACTCTCAATGCTGAGGAAAAAAGTGCTCATAAAACTATACTTCTACGTTCAACTTTAGTTCGTCGAATTTTCACTCAAATTCTCAAATTCAAAATATTCAAACACAAATGTGGCGACCTAAAGTTTAATGCAGACGTATAGTTCTATGGACGTTTTTTCTTGGAATTAAGGATATTTTCACTTATTGAGGTAGCCGGGGTCGGCTTACTCTAATAAACAAACATAATAAGTAGGGGAGAATAGGGAGTTTTGCAACAGAGGGAGTTGTGCAACACGTCGATGAATGTCAAATGACAGTAGTTGTCATGTGACCAACTACCGTCAATTGTTTGTCTCGCTACGATCTAACTTTTTCACAAGCACTCGTCGCGTCAACACATATTCTTCGCGTCGCTCTTCACTGTGCGTTGAAAAATTTGTCGGAAAGTTTCATTGACCTCTTGTGTTGACTTATTAAAACTGATCATAAGGGTCAATATATACAAAACATTCCTTTGTGAATAACCTTCCAACTCATGAAAGTAATGACACACAAACATTCGATGTATCGAAGACGCGGTGGCCATTTTGATTATGTTGAAAGTGGGGAGTTGCGCAACAAAAATTTAACAGTTTTCAGCCAGAGTTTGCATTTTTGTCAATATTTCGTATGTTTCATGCAATTTGATGGATTTTCTTCCCCAAATTTAGTATTTTTCTTGATTTTATTCGTGGTTTTTCGTTATTTTTGTAGAAAGTCATCATGCTACGTCATAACTATCGTGTGACCAGAAAACCAGCGAGTGATATCAATGCCTTAGTGGCTGCAATCAAAGAGTTAATTTAATAAAGAATATTCATCAAAATATGTAATTTTCTTTAATTTAAAGCTGTGTTGCACAACTCCCTCCGTGTTGCACAACTCCCTCCGTGTTGCACAACTCCCTCCGTGTTGCACAACTCCCTCCGTGTTGCACAACTCCCTCCGTGTTGCACAACTCCCTCCGTGTTGCACAACTCCCTCCGTGTTGCACAACTCCCTCGGTGTTGCACAACTCCCTCCGTGTTGCACAACTCCCTCCGTGTTGCACAACTCCCTCCGTGTTGCACAACTCCCTCCGTGTTGCACAACTCCCTCCGTGTTGCACAACTCCCCAAAAACGAGTCTTTTGCGCCAACAAGCATAACTTTTAAATTTCAATCGAACCTTCTAGCCAGAAGTTGTGTTTTGAAGGATACTAGAGATTGTATATACTGAGATGCTAACAAAAATGAATTGTAGTTTTTTTTTTCCCTGAAACAAAACCTGTCGCACAACTCCCCATTCTACCCTACATATTAAAATTTACCTTTGATAATATTCATTAAATTGAAGGAATGTACGGGTACATTCTCATGATGGCCAAACCACGAAAAACCACAAGCTACCTGGTCCGTCACAATAGTTTTTAAGCAACTTCGAACATATTTATCGAGTGCGATGTCCGATATATTTTTGAATGTTTTGATCTAAAATACATTTAACGTTAGTTTTATTTGCACAAATATTATTAAATAAGTAAAGTGTGGATTTTTGAAGTGAAACTTCTTTGACTGCGTTAGGTGTAAAATTTGAAGGCCGCGACACTTTTCGTGTCATTCTATTATATCTCGCAAACCATAGAAGCTACTTTGACGAAATTTCGTGCTTGGTAGGTTTTCGGAACACCTGAAGTTCGCTCGAAGGCTTTATAGTCAAAAAGAAGAATATCTAGGTATATAAGTGGTAAAACATATATGGCGGACTGTCAACAAATTCTAACTGATTTATTTTCTGGGTCATCTGTAGGTTCCCGAAGGTTTCATAGTCAAAACGAAGTATATCTAGATTTACAAGAAATTTTCAATGATTCATTTCTTGGGACATCCGAAGTTCATCCGAAAGCTTCACAGTCGAAACAAAGTATACCTAGACAGATATATCTATGGCAGAATATCAATAAGCTTTAATTTATTCTTTTCCCGGGATACCTGAATGTTTCCGAAGGTCTCTTCTAAACTTCATAGTCAAAACGAAGGATATCCAGTTATTCAATTGATGTCGCGCCTCCTTTTCAAATATAAGTTTCACTTCCTTATTATTATTTTATTAGAACCGTAAAAAATAAAATTTATTACCAAAGCTCTTTCATTTTCCTCCTTTTTTACTTCTTCCTCTAGTTCCAAAAATAATGCAGCTGTTGGTCTTGGTAAATTTAAAAAAATTTTCGGTAATGATGCCGAAGTCGAAAAGTCCTGCGAAGACTTTAGATCTTGTACCTCTCCACACAGAGTTTTTTGCTCTTGCCGCAAATACTTGAGCTCTTTAAGAGCCTCTTTCAAAATAGCGTTATTTTCTTCCACCAAGTTATATGTCTCGCAACGGTTATATGATTGTAATCCTGATGTGCCAGGTAGACTTTCAATTTCTGTTGCTATCGTAGTATCATAATAAAATTGTTCGGTGCTTCTATTTGCGTCATCGCAAATCTCTGACATATCAAGATATTCTGGAATTAATAATATAAAATTATTTTATGCTTATTTTCTGTTAGTCCTCTTTCAGCTCCCAGAAGATTCGTTAAAAAAAAATAAACAATAAAACAGACTGATGTGTGAAGTTGAAAACCTTTGGTAAAGGTGATTACACCGTGTGTTGGCTTTCCAAGTTTCTTATTATTTATTTATTCTTTTCTTTTATTTTTCTGCACAAATTAAATGCAATAATATTAAGGACTGCTGTGTCTACATAAAAAACGGTTAAACTTTTATAGCTTTTATAATTACCTGACTCATTGTGCTGTTTACGTTTTTTTGCTGTCGATGTAGATTGAGCTGACGAGTCTGAGTCCAAAATATCATCAAAATTATCTTTCTCATTTCTACAATAGCTTTCCAACATACGTGTAGCTCCTATTTCAATTTTCACATCCTGATTTGTCTAAAAAAAAAAAAAAAAAACAAATATATAGCACATTTTTAAAGTATGTCGGTAAGTACTTACCAGAAGGTATTCATCACAAGTGGAAGTTGCAGGATTTGTATAATGATCAGTTGACTCTTTAACAATCTTCTGTTGCAATTCTGCAGAGCGTGTTGTCATTTCGCGGAAGTTGCGAAAATTGTGTAACATATCATAGCACTTTTCACACAGCCATTGTGGATACACTGCATCATCACCATTGATATTCAAAGACGTACAAATAACTAAAAGCTTTGTAAGATTCGGCGTCTGGCCAATGTGATAATGGGATGCATCCGTTTGCAGCTGACCCAAACATGTACGACAAAAATGTTGCAAATTATATCGATGAATCTGTAACATTTTTTTACTTATGCCAAATTGTCCTTTAAGATTGAAAGTAGTTTTTTAGGCAATTAATTAATTAATTAACTTTGAAGTATGTATAGTATAGACAACACAAAAAAAAATTGCATTGCTGACAAAACACGCACTAACGTTGCCAACTTTATACAAAAGACAAATTAAAACTGTGTTGTGGCGCACTCGAAAGGCTTCTACTACTTTTTGTTAGTGAAAACAACACTGATCCCTTTTTATGCTTTTAACACTGAAAAGCATATTTGGTAGGGCACCGAAAGGAGACAAAGAATTTATATAATACTTATCTTACTAATCTCACCAAAGCTTTATAATTAGCAACTAAATTAATTTGTTATCAAACAAGCATGGATCAGATGATATTGTTGGCTTGAACTTAGTTTTAATTATAGTGCGTGAAATCAAGTCCCACTTGGAGTCTGAATGAGGGCCTTAGCATTAAAAATCTGTGTTTTTATTTCAAAAACAACGCAATAATTGGTAGTTATTCAAATCTTGGCTCCAAAGTTTCACCATTATAAAAATTTAGTGAAATGCAGAGTGCATAATAAAATGTTTTAATTTTGAATTCGAACTATAGGTACTGTGCAGAAAAAAAAAACAATGAGGGTTATCGTGAATCAATATTCCCGAGGAATTTTTCTGAAACTACAATAGAGAATGCACGGCTGTCTGAAAAAAATTCCCCGGGAATATTGATTCACGATAACCCCCACTAATGCCCCCAGCATTTTTTGAATGTCGAAAAATGATAGGAAAAATTTGTTCAGACTGGTCCCAGGAATCTAGCATTATTCGATGTTCAACTGATTTCTACCCACTCGGGATTCTGGCTTTTTTTAAATCCCTAAAAACCCAGGGATTAGTTCATACAAATCCCGGGATTATTTAAAAACAATTTTTTTATCAAAAATATGGAATTTCTAATGTTCCGATAAGAGCTTGAAAAACACATGTCATTGGTATTTTAGTGAAGTTATTCAGTCAGTTCGTTTACTCAAAGTTTTTGCAAGCTTTTCGGGTAAAAACTTGCAAAAACTTGAAGTATACGAACACGCAACGCATATTATTCTTTTCAATTAATCCGAAATTGCAATCGGAGCTTTTACAGCTATGTTCTTATTCGTCACAAATGCACAAATTGTATGTTACGAGTTGTCGGTTCTCAAATTAAAACTGTGTTGTGGCGCACTCGAAAGGCTTCTACTACTTTTTGTTAGTGAAAACAACACTGATCCCTTTTTATGCTTTTAACACTGAAAAGCATATTTGGTAGGGCACCGAAAGGAGACAAAGAATTTATATAATACTTATGTTACTAATCTCACCAAAGCTTTATAATTAGCAACTAAATTAATTTGTTATCAAACAAGCATGGATCAGATGATATTGTTGGCTTGAACTTAGTTTTAATTATAGTGCGCGAAATCAAGTCCCACTTGGAGTCTGAATGAGGGCCTTAGCATTAAAAATCTGTGTTTTTATTTCAAAAACAACGCAATAATTGGTAGTTATTCAAATCTTGGCTCCAAAGTTTCACCATTATAAAAATTTAGTGAAATGCAGAGTGCATAATAAAATGTTTTAATTTTGAATTCGAACTATAGGTACTGTGCAGAAAAAAAAAAACAATGAGGGTTATCGTGAATCAATATTCCCGAGGAATTTTTCTGAAACTACAATAGAGAATGCACGGCTGTCTGAAAAAAATTCCCCGGGAATATTGATTCACGATAACCCCCACTAATGCCCCCAGCATTTTTTGAATGTCGAAAAATGATAGGAAAAATTTGTTCAGACTGGTCCCAGGAATCTAGCATTATTCGATGTTCAACTGATTTCTACCCACTCGGGATTCTGGCTTTTTTTAAATCCCTAAAAACCCAGGGATTAGTTCATACAAATCCCGGGATTATTTAAAAACAATTTTTTTATCAAAAATATGGAATTTCTAATGTTCCGATAAGAGCTTGAAAAACACATGTCATTGGTATTTTAGTGAAGTTATTCAGTCAGTTCGTTTACTCAAAGTTTTTGCAAGCTTTTCGGGTAAAAACTTGCAAAAACTTGAAGTATACGAACACGCAACGCATATTATTCTTTTCAATTAATCCGAAATTGCAATCGGAGCTTTTACAGCTATGTTCTTATTCGTCACAAATGCACAAATTGTATGTTACGAGTTGTCGGTTCTCGATGTCCTTTTTAAATTGCTCCGCTATTCGATCTTTTCTGGTTGTGATTGTACAAGTATTGCAAGTATCTGTATTTTTTCTTAAAGCTTAGACTAAAATCCTTATTAAAAATTTCAGTACGCAAAATAGTTACGTTTTGGTAAAAAAAATTAAAGCGGTTCGTTTTTGATGGTATCGCTTACGTAACGTCGAATTGTTTTTTGCTTCGTTAAAATAGTATCGCATACGAACTGATTTATAAAAAACGTATGGTTAAAATAAAAATTAAATTTTTAACTTTTAATAATAAACATAATTTATTGGAAAAAAAAAAAATTAAAAAATTTAGATAATTTATGCAGTTTACAGTTAATTATTATGCATACGTATCACAAAAAGTTAATATTACGTCTAAAAGGACTTAATTCTGCCTGTTTTAACAATTTTATAATATTATTGATACAAATGAAATGAAATACACATGGTAACTTGAGAATTAAAAAACAGTTATTTATTTAATGGCAATTTGGACTTTCTGCGTTGTCTATCCTTTACATATTGGAACCACTTTTTAATTATGTATACAACATCATCAACTTTTGAGTTCGGAAATCTTTCATTTGAACATTCTGCAATGAATATACACTCATAAGTTAAATTTATTCCAATAAAACTACTATATAAGTATATGAACATTAGGGTTGGGCTATATTCCAAACGGCCTCGGTTTGATCCTGTACTTGAAAGTACTCCCAATTCTAAGAAGAAAAAAAAATGCTCATGAAACTATGCTTCTACTTTCAACTTTAGTTTGGCAAATTTTTGTTTGAGCTTGCATACATACTTATTGAATTCAACAGACCCAAATTCAAAATATTCAGACTCAAATGTGGCGAGCTAAAGTTCAATGTAGAGGTATAGTTCCATGGGCGTTTTTTCTTGGAATTAAGGATATTTTCACTTATTGGGGTACAAACATAATACATATTAAAATTTACCTTTGATAATATTCATTAACTTGAAGGAATGTACGGGTACATTCCCATAATGGCCAAACCACGAAAAACCACAAGCTACCTGGTCCGTCACAATAGTTTTTAAGCAACTTCGAACATATTTATCGAGTGTGATGTTCGATATATTTTTGAATATTTTGATCTAAAATACATTTAATGTTAGTTTTATTTGCACAGAATTATTAATTAAATAAAGTGTGGAATTTTGAAGTGAAGTGAAACTTCTTTGACTGCGTTAGGTGTAAAATTTCAAGACCGCGACACTTTTGCGAGTCATTTTTGCGACACTTTTCGTTACATCCCATTATATCTCGCAAACCATTGAAGCTATTTTGACGAAAGTTCGCTCGAAGGCTTTATAATCAAAACGGAGAATATCTAGGTATGTATGTATGTATTCTCCTTTAACTCCTAGGAGGAGCATAGGGCCAATGACTAGGTATACTAGAGGGAAATTATCTATGAAAGACTATCAAGTTGCCTTAACTGATATTTTTCTGGGACACCCGAAGTCAAAACGAAGACTATCTAGATATACAAGAGGTAAACATCTATGGCGGACTATCAACAAATTTGAAGGTTCCCGAAGGCTTCATAGTCAAAACGAAGTATATCCAGATTTACAAGAAACTTTCAACGATTTATTTCTTGGAACATTCGAAGTTCATCCGAAAGCTTCATAGTCGAAACAAAGTATATCTAGATATACTAGAGGAAAAGCTTCTATGGCAGAATATCAATAAGCTTTAATTTATTCTTTTCCCGGGATATCTGAATGCTTCCGAAGGTCACTCCTAAACTTCGTAGTCAAAACGAAGAATATCCAGATACTCAATTTATGTCGCGCCTCCTTTTCAAATATAAGTTTCACTTCCTTATTATTATTTTTTTTTTATTAGAATCGTAAAAAAATAAAATTTATTACCAAAGCTCTTTCATTTTCCTCCTTTTTTACTTCTTCCTCTAGTTCCAAAAATAATGCAGCTGTTGATCTTGGTAAATTCAACAAAATTTTCTGTACTGATGCCGAAGTCGAAAAGTTCTGTGAAGACTTTAGATCTTTCACCTGGGCTGTCTTATATGATTGTAATCCTGATGTGCCAGGTGGACTTTCAATTTCTGTTGCTTTCGTAGTATCATAATAAAATTGTTTGGTGCTTCTATTTGCGTCATCGTAAATCTCTGACATATCAATATATTCTGAAATTAATAATAAAAAATTATTTTGTGCTTATTTTTTATTGGTCTAGGCCTCCTCTATCACCTCCGAGAAGACTCGTTACCTTATGCAATACACCCTAGGTATATAATAACAATTTTTTCTCATAATTTTCAAATGCAACTAAAGCTCTCGTATAATTATAATAAAAAAAACACAATGATATACTTTTTGCAGAAGTATTATGTATTTTGTATGTTTAAAAATACTTGACTTCGGAGTAATATGAAATAGCGACAGCTAACCTTGGCGATTTTATAATTGTACAATTTAAAAATAAATGATTTACGTATCTATATATATTATAAATCTAAATAATAATCTTACAATATAAAATATAGCAGTAGGTGGTAGTAAATTATTTCATATTTTTTCAATTGCAGTTCCCAACCACTTTGAAAAATCATTTACAGTATCGGCTTCATATTGCATTTTTAAAGCTTTTTTTCGCTCTCTATATGCTTTAGCACGTTCGGCTGGTGTTTTTGGACATTTTTTCACAGGAGTATTTATATGTTGTTCTTCGCATAGTATGGAAATGTCAAATATGCTATGTGCGATTTTCATTTTTTTATTAATTTTTTGACGTCGTGCCCTACATTCTTTTGAACGTTCCGATGATGTTTTAGCTGGTGTTTTCCTAAACATAAACTTTTTACGTGCTCTATATTCTCTTGAGCGTTCTGCTGCTGTTTTCGCTCGGTTTTCCGCAATGGCACTTAGTTCATCTTCATAAGCAATTTCAAAATTTTCATAATTATTTGATGATAGAGATGTCACCAAGAAATCTGTAATATTTTATATTGTATGATTAGATATTAAATAATACTTAGGTTTAAGGATCATATGTTTCAAAACTTTAGTTGTAAAAACTAAAACCATATGAATATAATAGAAATAATAAGTTAGCACTAAGCATTGAAGTTTTTCTCGCTCACTGAACTTTTTCGTACCATCCCAGAAGTATGTTATAAAACACTGAAAAACAGTAACAAAATGCTCAGATTGCGCTAACAACATAACACAGTGTGCATCTATCCATTGAAATAGACAATTTATATTGTGTCCAATTGATGAATGATAATGTGGTTAACACGGTTTATAAAATGTTTATGCGTTTACAAAGTGATTACCTAAATGATATATAAATTAACTATTTTATACTACAAAACTAAATAATAATCTAACTTTACTAAAATATATAGTAAATAATACTTAAATATACATATAAATATTTTTCTTTCTTGATTTGCAGCTCCGAACGATTTTGAAAAATCGTTAACATACAGGCATGTTCTTAAATCCAAATAACTTCGATATCGGAATTAAATCAATCTTCAGATTTGTATTTCAACAAATAAAATTTGCCATTGGTTCCTATTCGACCTACCGAAACATAAATCCGATTTGATGTTAATTACCGAAATGCGGAGCTTTTGAAGATTGATTTAATTCCAATTCCGAAGTGATTCGTATTTCAGAACATGCCTGAATGTCGACTTTATTTTGCATTTTTAAAGCTTTTTTACGTGCTCTATATTCTCTACAGCGTTCTGCTGCTGTTTTCGGCCGCTTTTTCATGGGCGTTGGTATAGTTTGTTTTTTACGTGCTCTATATTCTTTACACCGTTCTGCTGCGGTTTTTGGTTGTTTTTCCATAATGGTATCTAATTTTGATATTATAGATGTCATCAAGAAATCTGTAATATTTTATATTTATTTATATGTATTTATGATATAACTAAATAATTACTTAGATTTTAGAGCTTAAAGTCTAGAATAGAACTTAAATTGGACATTTGTATGTTCATAGGTTTGAATATAATAGGTAAGTAATCTTTTTTGAATGAAAGATTGGAAGTAGTGTGCAGTACTTAATATTAGTTGAAGCGGCAGAAAAGACAGTAATGCTTATTTACATTTTTTCCTACCATTTGATAATGGATTTACATAACAATTGAAACCTTTTTCACACCAAATAGATTTTTTTCCAAATCAAAATAAATTTTTTTTAAATCAAATAACTTTTTGAAACAAAACTTAGGGCCAAATTCGCAGGCTTAACTGGAACTTGACACTAAATTTCATACAAAATTTGTATTTCTCTTTAAGTTAAATTTTAACTCAATATTTTGAAAATGACCCTTAAAATTTTATTTCTCTGTACCTACGGAAGCTATCGCTATGAATCTTGGTATATATGTAGACATAATACCAAACATCTACCAAAATGTGAAGGGGATTGGAAAGATTTATAAAGTTTAATTTGATTTGAAAAGTTTATTTTGATTTGTGCGGAAAAGGTATAACTTGTGTGGAAATCCTGTATGCTATTAGGCCTTGATTGAACCTCAATTCAATAACAGCAAAATTACAACTGTTTCTATTCAGCGAAGTTTTAATAACTAATAATCACAGTTTTGCAGTCCACGGTACAGCAGCAGATAGTTCTGTCGCGCGCGTGATATGAATAAAAAGACGTATTTATTGATTTAAGTTTAAAAAAAGCTACATATTTAAATTAAATATAGCTGTTTATTCATGTAAAAACCATACAATATAAATAAATTTGATGTTAATTATCTACTTGAATAAATTCTTATTTATTTGGAAGCGTTACTCGTTCAGTTGGTGATATTCGTTTTGTTGAATATTTTTTCAATAATTTTCTCTCGGTTTCAACCTTCAATGCATTACTTTGACATTGGTATGATTTTAATGGTGTTTCTGGTACAGTTAGTAGATTTTCCTTTGTCAAATTCAATCTTTTGTTCAATAATACTTTTTCGGTTTTTTGATGTGAGTACGTTTTTAATGGTGCTTTTGTAAAATGCAATTTTTGTGGAGCTTCTGCTGCTATTTTTGCATTTATTGCTTTTGCAGCTATCTGAGTTAATTTTACTTCTTCCTCTCTATCAAATGCTTCTTCTGCAGTTTCCCTGAATTTTTGACTAGCATTTAATGGTTTTGCAGCTATATGAGATAATTTTAATTTTTCTTCTCGATCAAATCGTTTTACTGCAGTTTCCGTAAATTTTTGGGTATTATCAGGAACAGATGGCATCCCGAAATCTGTAATGTTTCATATTGTTATTATCATCGTTAGATATTCTAGCATTACTTCACTAAGTAACAAACTGTTTTCCTCCAAATTTAAAAATATTTTTTCTTTCCACTAAAATTCACAATTTTTGTATATATACCGACAGAAGAAGCCGTCATAAAAATGGTCAGTGGAGAGGTATTTCTAAGGATCGATAAGGACAAAATGAGCTAGAAGAAATTTTTTAAAAAAAATTTATCGTTTTGTCTGCCGCGGATTCTAATAAGCATTTTGTGCAAAAAAAAAAACATTTAATTTTTAAATAGTTGATCAGACTAAACTGTCACAAGTTCACTAAGTTCCAAGCAAATCTGTCTCCAAAAAAAAAAAAAAAACTATTCCTCAGAAAGTGGTCCAATGTGTACCTCTTAATTTTGCAAAATATCTTACAATACTATAAAGTATATTTTAAGCCAAAATTAAATGTGGACAGTTGCAGACATTTTTTGTAGGCTTATGTAAACTTAAAAATAAAGAAAACGACAAAAAACATTAGTTTTTTGCATTACAAATGCGATCTCACAAATATTTTATAATTGGATTTAATAGTACTCACGTTCTACTTTATTTTCCATATTTTGATTTATTTTTCTAATTATTAGTTTCGCAATATAATCTTTTTAAAAATTAAAACAAAAATCAGCGTGAGCGGTAATTAATGTAACTCTCCACTTATGTTTGCTAGCTCTGACAGCTGGCTAATTAATGGTTAATTATTTTAGAAATTGAGTCAAACGAAAATTTCCTTATTTATTTATCAAATATGAATAAATCTTTTTATACAGTGGCTCACAGCTTATTCCAACCAGAAACTTTATAAAATTTGAAATGCGTATAATTTTTAAACAAAATGAAATATCAAAAAAATTCAAATGTAGATTTGTACACAAGGAAGCCTTCATAAAACGTGCAAAAGAATAACAACGAAAATACTCCTCCCCGTCCCACAGCACTAAAAAAAAGAACTGATCTACAAAAATTTATCTCACACCTTATCCAACCAAAAAGTTCTTAGTATGTTGAAGATCGTCCATAGTAAAGGAATGATGGTATTTTCAGTTCTTATGTTTTCCAAAGTTTTCTTGCAATATGCTTAAGCCATTTTTTATTCGAGATCATCAATGGACTTGCACGTGAGTATTTTTTGACAATGATCTGATGCACAACGATTAAGCAGCGGCTGTTAGTCTTCCAGCAATTCTAAAATGGCTTTTCGCGTCGGATAATAGTACATATTAATGATTTGTTTCAGTGACTCAACAATGCGCAGTATAAAAAATTGCATTTTACATGAGTGCTTGATAAAGAAAAAACTACATTAAAAAATATTTTCAACGCAACTAATAGCGCGGTAAATCAAGGAAAACCCAAATCTATCTGCTTCAAAATACGCTAATTAGGTTTACCATAAGTAAAGCAAGCCTTGAGAGACCGAATTATCTATTTAGTTCTTCGGACGTATGACTTACAGGCCTAAACCATTCACAAGAACCTATTTCTAAGTAAAAAAAATCAGCAAAGCCGCTTCGCTGCCGCTAAAGAGCATGTTGAAAAGCATAAAGATCGTGGCCAAATAAATTTTTAAATACTTGTTCTCTTTCTGCAGCAGCTGGTAAGTAATATTGAAATATATTTCTCTCTAGTTAATTCGAAAATTTCTTTTTTCACTTTAATTAACTATTTACCGATTGAAAATAAACCGGCATTAAGCCTGTTGAAAATATATGCAGAATGGGACGATTGCTCTGCCCCTATGGTATCGCCATGTTAAAAAACCTTGCACGAAAAATCTATGCGACAATTTTCGGCTCATCGAAATCAAACTATTTATCTTAAAAATATATCAATCCAAACGCTGGGTTTCTAAAAGTAAGCCCAAATTTTCTTTTTTTTATGGCTACTTTGAAGCCAATCAGACTTGGTGTAAATTAAAAACAACAATAACAACACAGAATTGCAGAAAGCAGCATTAACGGCGCAATAGCAAACGAAAATTTTTGTTTTTTTGTAAAAATTTTACCTTTAATAAAAAAGATTTTAGTACAAGCAAAATAGCACAAAAAAATGAGCATCTGGCGATTTTTGGAAAGGTGCTTGAATCGTCTTGGTTATTGTTAAGCGTGTTAAGGTGAAGCTAAAACTCGATTTGCGGGACACAGGGGGGTGTGCGATCGCCGCCATCTTGAAAAGAAGGGTGTAATGTTCTTTCTTCATTTACATGGAAGCCGTTCATTTTTTCGGAAAAACACATCGACACTTTCTTGTTGACAAAAAATAGATCTTCATTTTTTATAATGAACTTTTAACTCTAACTTTATTATTTTCCAAGTTATTAACGAAAAACTGAAAAATTTAAGGGGTTGTTTTTGCTTAACCTTGAATTGCCATCAAAGTGTTTATTTTACGGAAAATATGCTTTTATGCTTTTTTGTAGAGCAGTTTCAGACGAACAAATTGACATATATTTTGGTAAGGTTAGAGCGTTCATATCCATTTTTGAGTGGAGTCTTTTTTTGCTTAACCGACCAAGGCTTGACTTGACATCTCCGATTTGTATGAAAATTGGTGAAATGTTAGTGTTTGACACACATATAACTGTGCTAAAATGATTTTCCAAAATTCCGAATATTTCCAAGATGGCGGCCACACGAAGTTCGATACAACCTTTTGATACTCACACATTTGAACATTCATAGCTCCTCGGTTTTTTATTCGATTTTGATGAAATTTTCAGTGTTTCTGTAGAAAAGTATGTGCTTTTGAAAAAAAAATTACACAGAAAAAAAAAAAATTATTTTTGGTGGATAAAGACCTTTTTTCTTTTTCAAAGCCATTTTTAGGGCTTGGTGCACCCTTTTATTTTTTTTTAAATATTTTTATTTAAAAGTAAATTTTATAACAATTATTCTCCGGCCCACAAATATGTGGTATGTTTTACGGTTATCAAGTTATGAGTTTTTGAAGTTGTATAATGTTGTGTTTATCATGAGTCGTTGAAGCGCTACTATATAGGGTTGCCACTGTCCGGACGGAATTTTTTAATGGGTTAAAATGTTCCACAAAAAAATTCTATCAAAATTTTCACTAGGGTTCACTGAAAAAAAAATCCGTCCGGACGGTGACAACCCTATATAGTAGCGCTTCAACGACTCATGATAAACACAACATTATACAACTTCAAAAACTCATAACTTGATAACCGTAAAACATACCACAAATTTGAGGGTCGGAGAATAATTGTTATAAAATTTACTTTTAAATAAAAATATTTAAAAAAAAATAAAAGGGTGCACCAAGCCCTAAAAATGGCTTTGAAAAAGAAAAAAGGTCTTTATCCACCAAAAATTAATTTTTTTTTCAAAAGCACATACTTTTCTACAGAAACACTGAAAATTTCATCAAAATCGAATAAAAAACCGAGGAGCTATGAATGTTCAAATGTGTGAGTATCAAAAGGTTGTATCGAACTTCGTGTGGCCGCCATCTTGGAAATTTTCGGAATTTTGGAAAATCATTTTACCACAGTTATATGTGTGTCAAACACTAACATTTCACCAATTTTCATACAAATCGGAGATGTCAAGTCAAGCCTTGGTCGGTTAAGCAAAAAAAGACTCCACTCTAACCTTACTAAAATATATGTCAATTTGTTCGTCTGAAACTGCTCTACAAAAAAGCATAAAAGCATATTTTCCGTAAAATAAACACTTTGATGGCAATTCAAGGTTAAGCAAAAACAACCCCTTAAATTTTTCAGTTTTTCGTTAATAACTTGGAAAATAATAAAGTTAGAGTTAAAAGTTCATTATAAAAATGAAGATCTATTTTTTGTCAACAAGAAAGTGTCGATGTGTTTTTCCGAAAAAATGAACGGCTTCCATGTAAATGAAGAAAGAACATTACACCCTTCTTTTCAAGATGGCGGCGATCGCACACCCCCCTGTGTCCCGCAAATCGAGTTTTAGCTTCACCTTAACACGCTTAACAATAACCAAGACGATTCAAGCACCTTTCCAAAAATCGCCAGACGTTTCCTAATTTGCCTGTACTATTTAGTATATTTTGCGGCAAAGTGTTACATATAATTTCCATATAAGCAATTTGAAGCATGTAAATATAATAAATGTGATATTTAATTATGCTCGTTATGCAAGCGTTTTCCTTATTTTTAAAGTCTTTTGTCGCAATCTGTAATCTCTACTACGCGCTGCTGATGTTTTTCTTGGTTTCGTCAACGGTTTTGTAGTAATTTGACAAGGACATGGTACAGCATATGTAGGTTGATTTATGGATGGTGACTTTTTTGGCTGAATATCCAATTGATCAATGGATTGATAATTGACATTGACTGCTTCGTTATTAGAGTTACTGGGACGACTGAGATACTCGTAAAGAAGAGATTGAGTACTATCACGCACATGAGTTTCATTATCTAAAATATGTTGTTGTCGAAATTCTTGATTCACAGCACATTCATTAAGATGTTTTTTCGCCGCATTTCGCAGAGCTTTTTTACGTGCTCTATATTCTCGAATACGCTCTGCTCCCGTTTTGGGCTGTTTCTTTACGGCTAACTCATATTTATGAGTTTCAGTTTCTTTGGATTGCTCTGTTATGGACATGGACATTGTAAAACCTGCAAATTAGAAAAACCTCTAAATTTTTTATTCAGACTTCTCAAACGAAGAATAAAATGATTAAAACCAAAGGTAGATAGAATTTAACCTGTTTTTAAACAACAAAATAAATAATCATACTTTTGAAATAGCTGATCTGACTTTTGCGTACTCAAAACTTCAAACCACATTATGCAGCATCGAAACTCACCATGAAGTTTGTCCTTAAAATTTAAAGGAAAATCCGACAACGGAAATAAGCCCGAAAAGAAATTGTTTCGCTCTTATGGACACTCATATCTATAGAAAATTAAGTTTCCCCGTACAAATATACAGAACAGACAAAGATAAATAAATAAATCACAAAAGTGAGCATTTCGTATATATTAGATAGGGGAATAGGTTTGGTTATGGGCACCCTTTTGTTTTCGACTCATAACTTTTGACAATGTGTAAATTATGCAGACATATGAGTATCAATGGAAAGCTAGAGACTTTAGCTAACTAACTACTGGTGAAGAAAGTAAATTGATTCCGTCAAGTTATAATGACTAAGCACCTTTAGCAAACCGGCTAAAAATGGGAAAATATGAAGTAAAACGCAATCAAATGGAGAAAAAAGACAAATTAATTTATTTTGCAAACATTTATTGACACGTATTCATCATGCACGTAAAATAGCTGGTTTGCATGTTTGCGCACTTCAGATGCCAACAGTTTCAAAAAAATTAAGTCCAGGTCCTCGTCCGATGACTGAGTCCCTTATCTTGGCGCGTTCAGCCGATGATTTTGGCTAGAGTTGACTTGGTGCGCTTATTTGGAGGTTTGGTTGGCGTCGCCAATGACTGTCTTCACCGCTGCTATTGTCTTCAAATTCCAGAGAAGTCAATACCGAGCTTTACATTGGTTAGCGGCCTTGATACGATGGGCTTCTTCGGAGTCGCACCGTGCAATGGACTCTCCTCATCCAAAATCGAAAAACTGCTCACTGATTGGTGGGGAAAACGGAAGACGGCTCTGGTTCCTTGACAACATCTTCGAATTGACCAACAGGTGGGTACAGCTCTACTATGATGCGGCGCTGATCTTTCTCGCCTATTTTATTCTCTTTGGCAGCTTCAACTGTGTTCTGCTCAATGGCTTTAACGAAATCAGCGTCACTGAAAATATTTGGATTGAATGGCATGATACCCGTTGCCTGGAAACCAGACATGATTGTCTTCGGCGTCAATGCCAGATCAAGTGTTTTGCAGATTAATCCGGCTAAGTGACGCATTTCCAAGGTACTGTTCTTTTGCCAAGCTGCATACTGTGCCTTGTAAAATGCTCTCACCGGTCTCAACACAGAGACAGACAAAGGCTGCAGCTGATGGCTGCAGTGCGGCGGAAACGAAAGGAAGTGCACCCCATTAGCGACAGCAATGTCTAGCGCTTCTATCGACAAGTGGCTGGTGTGGTTGTCCAGAAGCAGCAGAACAGGGGAAGTTGGCGACGGTTCCGCAAACTGAATGAAATGACGCATGTAACGAACGAATTCCTTTTGAGCCATCAACCCAGAATCATTTGCATAGCCGGCGGATCCTGAAGATGCATTTTCAAAAAAGCAGCTTTGCATGGTTTTTGTTGGAAACAAAAAAAAAGGAGGCAGACTATTCCCATTTGCATTGATGGTCAACGCCATGGTAATCACGGTGCCGCGTATAGCTTCCTCGACCTTGCCAATACGCCGCACGCCCTTCATGGCGATCACTCGGCCAATTTTTGTTGGAATGGTTGAAAAGCCTGACTCGTCCATATTGTAGATGTGCGTAGCAGGAAAATGATACTCATCCAACAAAGCACCGAGTTGGTCGAAAAAGTTCTTTACGTTTGTCTTACAGAAAGCTTTACCGCGATTTAATGACGTTTGTTCAGGGGTTCGCAAACAGAGTTGGGGGTGCCGTCGCATAAATTTTTGGTACCATTCCATACCAGCCATCTGTCCCTCGGAGTAACTGTCCGAAAACTCAACACCGAGCTTTTTTGAAAACTGGTAAGCCAACTCGCGCAACTCGTTTATGCTGATCCCGTAATAATGCTTCACGCATTTCGAAACGTACGTGACCAAGTCGTTCTCTTGGGCCCCCGAGAAAACCTTAAAAATAAAATTCAGATCATTAAACAACACTCTTCAACGCTACCTGAAGAAAGTGGAAAAAACATCAATTTACCTGATTTCTCGGCACGCGTTGACCGCATAGACGCACGAAATCCAACAGAATACCATCGTCGATGGCTTCGACACCACCGAAATTTTCTTTCACTTTCTTCAAGTAGCGTTGAAGAGTCGTTCGAGGAATGCAATACAATTTAGCAGTCGATTTTTCGGATTGCTTCTCTACCAAACATTTTTTGATAGCTTCGATCAACGCGTAAAAATTAATTCCTTTCGAATCCGAAGATTTCTTTGAATTATGACGCACGAAATCCAACAAAATACCATCGTCAATGGCTTCGACGTCACCAAACTTATCTTTTACTTTCTTCACGTAGCGTTGAAGAGTGGTTCGAGAAATAGAATACAATTTAGCAGTCGATTTTATGGGTTGTTTCTCCACCAAGCATTTTTTGATAGCTTCGATCAGCGCATAAAAATCAATTCCCTTCGAATCAGACGATTTATTCGATTTATTTGGGGTCGACATAGCTAAAAATAGGCATAAGAACACTATAGAAATTAGTTATGTTGACATCTACGACGATATTTCAGTAAAAACACGCTTTAACTAAAAAAAAGCGGAGTGCCGGCAGCCGCATCCATTTGAATTTGACAGACACTTTGAAAAACAATGAACAAATTGTGTGGTGTGAGTTAGCAATCGGTATTGGATCATAAAAAAATATAATCAATTTACTGCATATATCGTCACCTCAATACAACAACTAGGCAACTCCCATTTTATAGTTTTGAGATAATTCAATTTTAAGATTTTTAAAAATTTGAATTTACACTGACTCCATTTTTCTTGTTTTGTTTTTTTCTTATAACTTTGCAATGGTGCCACTTTAGAGAACAGGATTATCCTCCAAACCATGAAGAATATCATAGGCCACATATACTAAGAATGATAATTTAGGAGCTACCTAGTTGCAGTATTGAGATGGCGATGTATAAATTGCACTAACCTTTTCAATTGATTCACTTTCATTTATCGTGTTGTTTTCACGTATTAAAAAATTGTATTCTTCACAGCACTAAGAAAATGCGTCTGTTTGCTCCGGTATCTGCACAAAAATGCTGTCCTGTCATAACACACACACTTTTCATTTTTCAGAATAGTCGTATTTGTTTTCTGTCAAAAGTTAAGCTGGGGTTCACGAATCAAACCATGCCCACAACCGAACTTCTTTCGCTACTTTCTGAATCTCTCATTTTCTTTTTATTTAGCATACAAATGCTTTCTATAGGCAAAGCATTTTTATAAATAGGGGAGAATGGGGAGTTGTGCGACAGGTTTGGTTGCAGGGAAAAAAACTATGAAATTCATTTTTTTTTTTGTCATTTCAGTACATACAGTGGCTCCATCGCAAAATCGGACAAGACTTTGTTGGATATAAAAGTGCTCTAAACTTAACAAAAAATATGCTGAAGATACGGTTTTTTCGCTTTTATTTAAACCTTATACCCTCATCTCTCTGAACAATAAAAAAAACAACTATTTTTCCATTGATAACCGTAAGTTAACACTAAAACACAAAAATAGTTAAATTTCCTGCGCTCAATGAAAAATCGGACAAAACAAAATGGCAATGCTAAAAATGCCGTTCTTGTGCGAAAAAGCATTTCAGCACTGCGTTTTTTGTTAGTATTAGGTCGTTGATTGCATGAAGTGGAAAACAATGTCAACACTAAATTAAAATATATGTAAAATGGCTTCAAATGGCTCCAAATGGCAAGCAATCTGCTTTTGAAATAATGCAATAAATGATTAACTGGTATTATGAGGAAAAACCGAGAGAAAAATTACGAAAAAGTAAATCTATTGACCACGACATATTGATGAGGTTCCGTGATGAGCTCTATTGACCAAAAAATGCAGAGAAAGTCAGTACAAGATATCAAATGAGCGAAAAGAGCGTTCGATATTGAAAGAAATCAACAAAGATCCTTTTTAAAAAGGCCAAAAAACCCTTAAATATCCTTAAAAAATCGAACTGAAAACGTTGTTTTCCTAAATACTGATTTCAATACATTACATAAGAAAGATTTTTATGAGAGAATTGCTGGAAAAAATTCATTTATAACCCCTAAACAAAAAAAGATAAAACCAAAATATGCCAAGACCAATTTATTAAAAACAGATGATTTTAGAAATAAGGTAATTTGAGGGTATATCAAGTTAAAATACCTTAAAAGATTAGAAACTGTCAACAGAATAGTCTTAAAATAATGAAAACTATCAATAGAAAAATATTTTAATATGATATACCATCAAATCACCATATTTCAAAAATCTTCTATTTTTAGTGAATTCTTCTTGGCTTATTTTCATTTTATCTTTTTTTGTTTACGGCTTATAAATGTATTTTTTCTAGCAATTCTCTCATAAAAATCTTACTTATGCAATGTTTTGAAATCAGTATTTAGGAAAACAACGTTTTCAGTTCGATTTTTTAAGGATACTTAAGGGTTTTTTGGCCTTTTTAAAAAGGATCTTTGTTGATTTCTTTCAATATTGAACGCTCTTTTCGCTCATTTAATATCTTGTACTGACTTTCTTTGCATTTTTTGGTCAATAGAGCTCATCACGGAACCTCATCAATATGTCGTGGTCAATAGATTTACTTTTTCGTAATTTTTCTCTCGGCTTTACCTCATAAAACCAGTTAATCATTTATTGCATTATTTCAATAGCAGATTGCTTGCCATTTGGAGCCATTTGAAGCCATTTTACATATATTTTAATTTAGTGTTTACATTGTTTTCCACTTCATGCAATCAACGACCTAATACTACCAAAAAAACGCAGTGCTGAAATGCTTTTTCGCACAAGAACGGCATTTTTATCATTGCCATTTTGTTTTGTCCGATTTTTCATTGAGCGCAGGAAATTTAACTATTTTGTGTTTAAGTGTAAATTTACGGTTATCAATGGAAAAATAGTTGTTTTTTTTTTATTGTTCAGAGAGATGAGGGTATAAGGTTTAAATAAAAGCGAAAAAACCGTATCTTCAGCATATTTTTTCTTAAGTTTAGAGCACTTTTATATCCAACAAAGTCTTGTCCGATTTTGCGATGGAGCCACTGTATATAGAATCTCTAGTATGGCTCAAAATACAACTTCTGGCTAAAGGATTCGGTTGAAGTTCAAAAAAATCTAAAAGTTATGCTTGTTAGCGCAAAAGATTTGTTTTTGGGGAGTTGTGCAACACGCAAGGAGTTGTGCAACACAGCTTTAAATTAAAGAAAATTGCATATTTTGATGAATATTCTTTATGTAATTTATTTGTGAACAATGGTAAAGTTAAAAATCATATTGAATATAAAAAAAAAAAACAAAGCCCAATTAATCCAATTCCCAGTGAATAAAGGTGTAGTGCTTGGCTGTTAAATTGGCACATGCATTGAAATTTTTTCAGATTTGGATGGACTTGGAACTATTTGCGCTACCTGCTGAACGCGCACTGCGACGGCGCTTGGCTGGTGATGATTTGACGGCCTTTTTCTTATTCTCCTTCTATTCTTCTTTTTGCATCCTTTGTGCGCTTTTCCTCTGATATTTGGCGCAAAATGGCCACAGATTCAGGCGAGGTCAAAATGGTGGTTCCTATTGCCTTTCGACCTCGTTTGGATTTCTTGAGAGGAGTATCATACTGTAGAGGACCCACCTCTTTTAATGCATTGTAAATAGATGCACCCGATGTGGTTGGCGTATATGATATGCTGGCGATTACAGAAGCTGATGTTACTTCTTCATGCGCAACTATTCCAATAGCATTTTCAGTAACTATCAAGTCGCGAGGATTATCATAATCAACGTTAGAGACCTGGTTTTGCCCACTCAGCTCAACCGCTTCAAAGTCTTCAGCAATAAATACATTCGGATTAAATGGATAAATTCCCGTTGCCTTAAACCCAGATTTGATATTTTTCGGCGTCGCACTTGCATCAAGACATTTATCAGCGATAGGCACTATGTGATGCAATTCCAAAACCGATATGCCGATATGGCTCTTCATCCATGCTTGGCACTGAGAATGGAACATTTTTTTGAATGGGCCGAATACACTGACATCGAGGGGTTGAATACGATGTGAGCAATGAGGAGGAAACGAAACCATTGAGATGCCGTATTCAAGTGCCAAATCTATGGCTGCCACGCTGCGATGGGAAGAGTGGTTGTCCAAGAGTAATACAATTGGCGAATTTTTCGATGCGTTAGCATGCTTAATGAAATGTGTCAAATACTTAACAAATTCGTTCGATGTCATCCAGCCTGATTCATTTGCAACGCCCAAAGCACCTGGAGCAGCATTATCCATAAACACCGACTGCATCTTCTTCCGTGGGAAAATATAGAAGGGAGGAATCGACTGCCCAGTAGCACTTACGGCCAACGCCATTGTGACATTTTTGCCTCTTTCGGCTGATGTTTTCTGTCCAATTCTCCTTGCTCCTTTCCATGCAATCACCTGCACAGTTTTGGTTGGCACGGTCGGGCAGCCGGTCTCATCCATATTCCAGATTCTGTGCGCTTCGAAAGTTATTCCTTGCTGAAACATCACTGCGTCAAGGTTAGCAAAGAAATTATTTACATTGGCTTGAGAAAAGCCCTTTGCGCGATTCGCGCTGATCTGCTCTGGCGTTCGAAGAGAGAGATTTGGATGCCGATGCATAAATCCATAAAACCAGTCTTTCGACGCTTCACCTTTCTCGTACCAGGACTCGGGACATTCAGTGCCAATTTTATTAGCAAATTCATAAGCCAATGTTCTCAATTCTCTTACGCTCAATCCGTAATAAAATGCGCTGGCATTCAGGATATATTTCATGAGCTCCTTCTCTTGTTCTTCATTAAAGATCTGTAAAAATATGGAATTCATGAGCAAAACGTCGGAAAACCCATTGAAAAAACAACAAACCGTTTTTCCACCAGTTTTGCGGCTTAACGAAGAAACAAACTCAACCAATTTTTCATTTGGAATAGTTGTAGGATCTATGTTTGCCATTTTTAGCTTTGAAATGTATCTGGACAATTTGGTATATTCAATCTTATATGCTGTCCCAACGGTTCGTAGTGGCTTCTTCCCCATCATAACCTCTTTGATTGCAGCCACTAAGGCATTGATATCAATCGCGGCTTTGCTGGTCGTTCGATACTTATGACCAGGGCTCGGATTTTGATGCCCTTAAAAACATCGAAAAATAACCGAAAAAAATGACAAAATGCCATTAAAAAACTCTAAAAAATTACCCAAAAAATAAAAAAATGCCCTAAAAACAATAAAACTACTGTATATTTTTAGTCTTTTTTGATAAAAAAATTTATTAATTTGCGTTTCAATAAATTACAATGTAAATTTTTAAATTTTCAAAATTACACGACCTTCTACTCTCAGTTAAAATGTTGCTTCACAGTGTACACCGAAAAACTTCTTTCTACTTTTGCTCTGATAAGATGGGCATATTTAAAAGAAAGAATTTGATTTAAGATGGCTATTTCCAAAAATGTTGTCACTTTATAATTCAGCAATATAACACAAACTTTTATATCCAGAATTTTTATCCAGCACGTAATAAATAAATTTTCTAAAAACATTCCCACCAGCATTAACGCGTTAAGCTTTTTTTATACTTTTAATCAAAGCAATTCCATTTTCCAAAGACAATGATGTTGTCTAAAAAGATTCTATGCCTTTTGGTATGGATTAAGGGCTAGTTTTGATGTACGCTAATCAACCCTTTATTTAATCTCTGGAAAAATTTTGTTGAGCCTCTCCAACTGTTTTGTATATACTGAGCTTTATGATTAGCATCAACAAGTGACTAAAAACAATGCAAACACAAGAGGCCAATTAAACTTTCCGACAAATTTTTCAACACACAATGAAGAGCGGCACGAAGAATATCTATTGACGTGACGAGTGCTGGTGAAAAAGTTAGATCGTATCGAGACAAACAATTGATAGTAGTTGGACACATGACAACTACTGTCATTTGACATTTATCGACGTGTTGCACAACTCCCTCTGTTACAAAACTGCCCAATCTCCCCTACTTAATTTTTTTCGTTGTTTGTACGCCTATTAGCTTTTTTTTCTTATGACTTTTAAACCATTTTAAACATTTTATTGATGGTTCAGTTTAGGTGTATTTTAATCCTAACTTTAATTAAGTCATAGCGATTCGTTTTCTTGTTAATTTTGGTGTAAATATTATAATTTGTAGCAGTTTACACAAGAAAATTTTCAAAACCAATTCGTTGAGTTTGTGGGCAAGCGGATGGAAAAGTTGATTTTCAATTCCCTCCGCTTTTTTTTAAAGAACGAATGACTTCATACTTTAACCGATATTTTAGATGTTTTTCAAAATTTTTCAATACTTTTACCGATATTTTGGATGTTTTTCGATACACTTGGAGTTTTACCGATTTCTTCGATGTATTTCAATATTTTTCGATACTTTTGGACCGATACTTTGGATATTTATCGATATTTTTGGGCTTTAACCTATTTTTTTTAGATGTTTTTCGATACTTTTGCCGATATTTGAGATGTTTTTTGATACATTTGGACTTTTACCGATTTTTTCGAAGTATTTCAACATTTTTTCGATACTTTTAGACGTTTACCAATACATACATACATATATTTGATGGTTTTCGATACACTTGGACTTTAAGTGCGAACTTACACGAAGGGCACGTCAAATTTGTAGGCAAACGGAGGGAAATTAAAGCACCACTTCCCTCCGCTAGCTTAGATATTTGACGTGCCCGTGCCCTTCGTGTGAGTTCGCAATAACCGACTTCTTCGATGTATTTGGATATTTTTCAATATTTATGGACTTATACCGATTTCTAGAATATCGATACTTTAGAAATTTTACCGATATTTTTGGACTTAACCGGATAAATCTGTGTGTTTTAATATTTTTCGATACATTTGGACTTTTACTGATATTTTTGATGTCATAATTTTATGGAAATAAATAAAACAAGTACATATATCCGTGTTGGAGCATCAGTTTGAGGTATATTATTCTAAAAAATAGTTTTGGTGTTAGCTTTTTAGTGATTTCTTGCTTAAAATACGGATTTTTATCATTAATTTTAGTGGAATAAGTGATATAAAGCAATTTGTTGATGGAATACCTAGAGTCAAAGAATTAAACAAACCCGAGCAACACAAGATCTATAGAACACAAACAATTTACGCCTTCAAAAATTTGAACAGAAAATCAAATGACTTTCACCTTACTATTTCATGACACATTAAGGGCCAGTTTTTCAGTGCAAGTTTAAACTTCGTTTAAACTAAATTTTATTAAACTCGTTTAAATTGTTAAACTCGTTTAACTATGAATTGACTTTTTCAGTGCGAGTTTAATTTTAACTCGTTACTTTGATTTTTAGTAGGCATTACTGAAATATGACAAGCTGTTGACGTATAAATATTAAATTTTTTTGACAACTCGCAGCGAAAAATTTAATTTTTAGAAAAATTTCCATAAAATCCTGCTGATTCCTCTGGAAAGCCGAGAAAATATAAGGAACAGCATCAGCAACAATAAAGCAGTGGAACGCGGAACGTGGTAATCTCGATGCTGATTTAATGAAAAATGTGCCCTAGATGGTTTTTATGTAGTTGATGTGGAATTTGCTAAAAAATTAAAGTGAAGTTTGTGAATTTCTTATTTTATCTTCTCTTCTTATAGGAGCTAAAATTGTATGTTTTTTTGTACTTATTTCTGTGCCAATATTTTTTCTCGAAAACGGCTACAGCGATTTCAATGAAACTTGGAATAGTGTTAGGTATTAGCAAACAATGAAGAACGAGCTAGATTTGAACTTTGTAAATGCTCACCAGAGGGCGTGGCACTGCACTAAATTTTAAATTTGATTTAGTCATAACTCACAAACCATACAAGGTATTTGGACGAAATTTGGTCAGCGGATACGGCTTAATATTGCCTTGTAACAGACAAAAAGTGAGCGGGATCGAAGAAGTGCCACGCCCACTTTTCAGCCCTTGAAAATTTTGATTCAATATTACTCGAAAACGACTCCAACAATTTTTATGAAAATTTAGGAGATATTACCTCTGAAAACAAGGATTCATATGTAATGCGCCGTTATATTGGGAAAACTCGTTGAAGGGCGTGGCACCGCCTACAAAAATATAAAACGGTATAAAAAGAGAACCAATAAAGCAAACATTCTGAAATTAACTGTGAGGAGCCTAATTGCAATAGGGCATCTCTGATTTGAAAATGGGCGAAATGTCGCCATTGCGCTTGGAACCTCCCATACAAGCAAAATACGTTAAATGCTATTTCTCGCAAATCTTACAAGATATTTTAATGAAATTTGGTATGTAGGTACTACTTATCAATGCCTTGTAATAACCGAAAAGTGGGCGGTATCTAAGAAGTGCCACGCCCCTTTTTCAACCATTGAAAATTTTAATTCAATATTACTCGAAAACGAATTCAACAATTTTAATGAAAATTTAAAATATTTTTCCCCTGAAAACAAGTATTAATATGTGATATGCCGTTTTATTAGGAAACTCGTTGGAGGGCGTGGCACCGCCCACAAAAATTTAATACGCTATACAAAGAAAAGTACTAAAGCAATCTTTCTGAGTTTAAATGTAGGGAATCTTCTTTTTATGAGGCACCTACGAGCTGAAAGTGGGCAAAATTTCGCAGGTGGGCGTGGAACCTCCCATACAAGTGAAACAAATTAAATGCTATTTAACGCAAATGGTACAACATATTTTGATGAAATTTGGTATGCGGATCTGGATCACGAGTATCTAGAGCATAACGAAAAGTGTTCATTAATTGCCACGCCCACTTTTTTCCAAAATAAAAATTTTAGTTAATAACTCATGCACAAAAAAAAAATGGAATGATCTTTCCGAGGCATGATGATACGATATTTCAGCCCCCATACAAGAGACGAAATATTTTGGGTGCGTGGCGTATCCCATTTATTTATTTTAAGTCATTCTATTTCTCTTAAAAATTTGGAGTTCTTGATATTTTTCTATACCATTCGATATTTTCCGAGTTTTTTCTTATTATTTTTCTCATCGGTTAATTTATCATTTTGAAAGCATTGGGGGTGAAAAGGTACGAGTTTCATAACAAAAAATAGCTTCGAATAAAAACATCGACTAAAATAATAAGATCAGATTGTTGACCGAGCAGGGATCGGTCTCCAGGTACTAAATAATAAAAGACGCAAAATAAGCTTCAGAACAACTAAAATAATTTTTTCTCTTCCAAATTATGGACTTTTTTCGTTCACTTATTAATTTGTTTCTGTTTTCGTTTTATATTTTTTATTTCAATTTTGATTTATTTATCAACAGTTGTCAAAATAAAATTGTAGGTTAAACGGAATTTAAACGGCCAATATCGCTCAGTTAAGTTTAAACTACGTTCGCTGAAAAACTCATTCCTGAGTTTAAACTTAATTTAAAACAGATAATGAGTTAAACTTGCACTGAAAAACTGGCCCTAAGCAAAGTAAAAACTGGAATAAGTTTTTACTGAGAACTTTTTTCATATAACGATTAGCACTGTCTAATTAATTTGAACAATTGCTTTGCAACAAAAACTTGGCTTTTATTCATCAACTCCTGCGAGTATTTGTCTTACCTGTATCATGTTCCAACTTAATGTGATCCACCAAAGCTTTTTTGTATTTTGAATTAAAAAGACAACCGCCAACTTTGCACTGATATTTTGCATTAGTATCATCATCTGACCATTTTCGTTTTTTCGCTGATGAAGTACTTGGAGTGCATGACTCTTCTGTGTCCAAAATAGAATCTGCCATATCGTTTGTTGAAGTTTCAAAATAACTTTCTTGTAATTGTGGGCTTTCAATTTTAATTTCAAATCTCTGTTCTGATTTACATACGGGTTCTATTTTAAACTCCTGCACCTCATTAATCTGTATAATAATGAAAAAAGAAAGTATTTTTAAAATGATTATACTAAATGAATAGTTTTAAGTTTACGACGTGGCAAAATAATACTGAATAACTCAATACTTGGAAGAAATAGGAAAATATGGATAAAAGATTTATAAAGAGCGTATTCGGAAGCATAAGTTGCATTCCCAGTCAAAAAAACAAGATTCACCCGACGATATATGAAACATTGGATTACCTAGAATTTTTTACTTATTTCATATTTATAGTCCGACTTTGTGTCAACTGCATACACTACCCCCACTAAAAATGGACCCAACCGACTAGTTCATAGACTGTCCATGAACTCCGTGACACTCCTAGGGAGGGGGTTCGAGCAAGCGTCACGCTTGGTGTATTTTATTTATTTTTTATATACCGTCACATAGGGGGGACGAGGGTGACTTGGTTAATTTTAGCGTCACAAAGTTTATGGACAGCCTCCCAACAAGAATTAAAGATTTATTTCAACTTGCCATATAGCTATCATAATCATTTTCCATTGTGGCGTCTTCACTTGTATTGCCTGTATTGGTCACAATCTTCCGGAGCACGTCTGCTGATTGTAGTGCCATTTCACGGAAGTCACGAAACTGTTGAAGCATATCAAAGCATTTCCTACACAAACTTTGAGGATAAATATCATCTCCATCATCGCTTACATTTAAAGTTGTACAAATAATAAGGAGTTTTGTAAGGTTGGGTGTCTCTGATATGATGAAGTTGGATGATGTATCCGCCGAATGTAGGTGATCTAAGCATGTCCGGCAGAAAGATTGCAAATTGTTTCGCTGTATTTTTAACATTTTTCAATAGTTTTAAATAGAAGTTTACACTTTTTCCCGAATTCAGATATATGTATCCGTCCGAAACAAAATTTTTTACAAGCGTCAGTTAGAGATGGAAAACAATGGATGGTACTATCGATAGTATCGATGTTTTTAAAAATTCGTTACTATCGATGTTTTTTTTTTCAACAGCTTTGGAACCGTACCGTAACGCGAGTTGCAGCCCTATTGGACTTAAGTTTTGGAAGCCGGAAGCCATCCACCAAAAATGTTCAAGTTCTTCCAAAACAAAATTGCAACAAAAACAAAATCAAATAGGGCGGAATCCATAATAATCCTAAGTGCTGGTACACACGACAAACTAAATTGTCGGGCGATAGTACTTTTTGTAGGCAAGCGGTGGGTAGCGGTCCCTCCGCTTGTCTATAAATTGTACTATCGCCCGATAATTTAGTCGTGTGTGTGAACCAGCTCTAATACCCTTTTCACACTGGCATCGAAAACGGCTCGTTTTCCATATCATTCGTTTTTGAGGCAAAAACCAGCCAAAAACGGCTGGTTTTCCATACAAATTAAATGTCAAACGAAAACATCTCAGAAGCTGTTTTCTACAAAAACGAGCCAAACTCATTGAAAACAGGTGCAATTGTATTGTGAATAAATGTAGCAAATTGTCAATGAATGTAGTAAACTGTGAATTTTCACATGTCACATTTGTCATTATTTATTTCAATTAAAAAAAAAAAATCAAAGCGAAATTGAAATAAATAAATAATAATATAATAAATAAAGCAACTAAAACTTTGGCTAAAATATCCATTTTTTGTGATTTTTTCACTAGCTGTTTTCACAATTTTCAGATTGTTTTTGTAATGTAAAGCTGACATCAGCTGTTCAGTTGTCATCAAAAACGAGAAGTACAAGTGTGAATGCAATTTTTAATTATCTCGTTTTCAAAACCAATGACGCGAAAACGAGACGATGAAGCGCTTCGAGAATTTCTATGAACAGAATGGAGACTTTTACTGCTTATGGAATAGAGTTGCCAATCTTACTTTGTTATAAAAATTGCATAAATTTTAAAATGACTAAACTTTTAAAACTTAAAACTATTTTCATAATCTTATTTGCTGCACTTTTTTATGAAATTATTTCATGAAATTATCATGAATTTTGCGCTAAATTAACCTTTAAATCATTAAATAATGTTTACAAATTTATTTTCATCAATTTGGTAACATTGTTATATAGCAAGTTTCAAAATCAATTTGTTTCCCAAATTAAATAAGTCTAAATTTAATTTTATTATATATGGATACCTTAGAGCGCTATAGTCCTATCTCCACTTTTTGCGATTTTGAAATTTTTGCAGTTATGGCATCATTGTGTGCTTCTTTACCGTGTGGAAAACTGTGTGCTGTCAAAATACCACTAAAATATCAAAATATTCGGAAATTAAGAAAAATCCTATATCCAAACTGTAATTTTTTCAAGAGCGCTATAGGACTCCACTGAATATTCAAATAAGTCACATTTTTAAAAAAAAAAATATTCGTTTTTTCGCGTTTTCTTAGCGTTTCATGACTTTTTGCGACATTTTAAAGCTTATTAAAATAGCTTTCATATGACACTAAAGTTTTTAATATCCATCCAAGCGTTTCCAACTTATACAGGTTCTGCTAAAACTACTTTTCATTTAATTTTTTATTTTTTTTGGAAACTTTTTTGTGCAATCTTTTGGTTTTTAAAATCCACAAAAATGATTAAAAAAGCATTTTTTACTTTAAAAAGCAAAGCATTAATTTAACACTTAAATCCATATCATGGGTAAAATTTACCCATGCGAAGTTGGTTTTTGAAAAATATCGCTAAAAAATGAACAAGAAAACGAAGTAAGCGCATGTAAATTACCTCACTGTATTCTCCTTTTGTTGTGGGCTTTGTCGCAAGCGGTCGTCTTCGGTTGTCGGAGGTATAGCGTTTTAATTTTTTTTTCGGGTAAATTTTACCCATGTTGTGGACTTATGTAAGTTTTTTTTTTTTTTCGTTTTGATTGAAAATAGTGAAAAATGGCACGAAAAAGAGTAAAACATGGCGACGAAATAATTAAAACTTTGAAAAAAATTTAATTCTCATTGTTTTAACCAAAGTTAAAAAGCAGATACCAAATCACACAACTTCGAAAAAGTTTGAAGGAGCTTATAATGAAAATTTTTCGTACTTTTAGTCCACTCTGAAAGCAACCAATGTTGTACAAGAAAAACCTGTCAGATGCTTCTAATGTCCGGCAAAAAAGGACCGAAAACTAAAAACCTTTGAATTTGGTGTAAAAAACCTTTTTGCTCTGATTCTTCGGCTGACCGCGTAAGCCGAAGCACGGGTTTTTTATAAGTTAATTAATTAAATAAAGCGTTATCATAAAAACAGTGAAAAATAAAATAAAAAAAACTATGTTATTTTGTTTAGGAACTTTTTAATGTTGTATAAATTAATATTATCAGTCTTTTAGTGTAGTGTTTTCAGTTTTAAATGACGCGTTTTCTAATGTTAAAAAATGAGTGTGATACCAACTGAGTTGGTAGAGTGAATTTGTGACATTTGTAGTATTATTTAAAGAACAATACCGAATGAAAAAAAGTTAAATTTTTTTGCAATAAAATAAAATGAACTTTAAAAAATATATGTCCTTGGACACATCACGTGGAAATTTTGGTTTCTAACCTTACAAATTAACTATAATGCGCCATAATTTTGTTTAATATAACACGAAATGAACAGTTATACTTTTTCGGTCGATTAAAAATAAAATGGTCAATTTTACCGTTCGTTGGTAATTAAAAAAAAGAACTTTTAAAATCGCGCGAGAAAATAGAAAAACGCCAGTCTTCCGTTCAGGATTTGGTATCGGCCTTCCGGATACGTACTGGTGGTACACGCGAAGGACTATAAAAAGGACCTAGAGTCTGTGATAGTCCTTTATTGATACTTATGCTGTTCGTAATGTTCAGCATACAATAAGAAGAAGAAGAAGACCTTTTTGCTCTGAGCATAGGGCTATGATTTGCAGTACATGCACATCCTTATTTGTTTTATTTTTTTGGGACATTTTTATGAGCTTGTATAAAAAATTTTGAAATGTTATTTAATTGAATTGATAATAATATAAAAATAGTTTATTTTATTTATATAAAAAATGTAATTTGTTACAAAAAACATTATATAATTTTTTTTTTTTTTTGTGTTTCAAAAAATTGCCAATGAATTAATGTAAAAATTATTTATTTTCAAAGTTTTCTTAAAATATATGTAAAAACAACAGATATGACTTATTTTCCTTTCAATTCACCTTAGTATTAGACTGTTAAGGTAGAAATAACTAAGTTTCGTTAAAAATTTGGGATATTGACCAAAACAGAATGTTTTTAAGTTATGGGTAAAATTTACCCATGATGTGGACTTGTGTTGCTAAAAATATGTTGGGGAGATGAGGGTTAAATTTCACTGCTGCAATTGCTTCTTTTTCTTCTTTTGCAATTGCTGTTTCTTGTTTATCTTTTTTATAAGTCAGCTGTCAAAATCCAGTGGAAAATGGAAAAAAATGTCAACGATTTATGGAAAAAAGCTTTGCCAAATGTTTTTTTTTGTGCAAAATGTCTACGAAATTGGAAAAAATCAGCGTTCAGATTGGATGTTTGCGCAAAATGTCAAAGATATGGGAAAGACTCAGCGTTGCCAGATGTTGTTTTTGTGTAAAATGTCAACGCTTTTGGATACTGGTTATTCCTGAAAATGTCAACGACATTAAAATAAAAAAAGTATCCCTGCAGGAAGGGGAGTTTCCATTCGTTAAATATTCACTACTTCCAGTGCTCCTTCTCCGGGAGGGAGAGAATGGAACTCCCTTCAGATTTACGATAAGGCCCTATATGTATAAACTATAAATGACAAAATAATGGTGAGCAAAACAAACAATTTTACAAATCATTTTTTTTGACAGCCATGGCTTATTTTTTGTGTTCTGTCTTAAATCTCGTATTATTTTCGTTGACAAAATCAGCTGTTTGTTGTTCCATGCTTCGCAACTTAAGCCATCGTTGCTAAGCAATGTATGACATACGTATAACATTAACAAATTAATGCCGGTGCAGACTATTGATGAAAATCGTCAGTTTTGCTCAAATATCTTTTGTTTGCGTGTGTAGCCGCCATATTTTGTTAGTCATCAGTCAACCATCAAAAGGCTTGTGGATGAGTGACAGTCAGCGGCCATATTTGACTGATGAACATGATCACTATTGTGCACTCCCTATTAAAGGGACTCAATAAATCCATGGAAGACTCCGCATTTCGCACATTTGCGCAAATGAATGAATGAACGCCCTATAAACTAGATTGTATGAAAGAATGTAAATAATCACCCTTATTCCCAATTGTCGTTTCTATTTCGTTTCTGAGGCGTTATACTTTTTTTCGACGCCTCGTTTCTAAATTTGGAGTCTGCAAATATATTGAAACGACGAGGAGTGTTTATCGAGGGATACGGAACACGAAGTATACGTTTGATTGCTTCGTTTTTCTAACCCCTCGTTAAAATGTCCCCGTCGTTCCTATATATTGAATATTAAAATGTTTTGGAACGACAAGGGGTGGTTATCGAGGGGTGTGGAAAACGATGATTAGTGTGATTGCTTCGTTTTCCTATTCCCTCTATAAACACTCCTCATTGATCCAATATATTGCCGGACTCCAAATTTCGTTTTCGTCGCCTCGTTTCTAAATTTGGAGTCTGCAAATATATTGAAACGACGAGGAGTGTTTATCGAGGGATACGGACCACGAAGTATACGTTTGATTGCTTCGTTTTTCTAACCCCTCGTTAAAATGTCCCCGTCGTTCCTATATATTGAATATTAAAATGTTTTGGAACGACAAGGGGTGGTTATCGAGGGGTGTGGAAAACAATGATTAGTGTGATTGCTTCGTTTTCCTATTCCCACTATAAACACTCCTCATTGATCCAATATATTGCCGGACTCCAAATTTAGAAACGAGACAACTATAAAAACTAAAACGCCTCAGAAGCGAAATAGAAACGACAATTGGTAATAGGGGTGAATGAGTTTATAGTTCGAAATTGTTTTCAAATCTTCTTGTGCTTTTTATGTTTCTGCGCTATATACTTTTTTCCTTCTGTATTATAAAAATCAGATTAATATAGTAAAAAAACTTCAGCTAACTCTTCCCGTACATCTCAGGTTCGTAAGCAAAACAACTATGAAAAAAAGTTGTATGAACATATTAAGTAGTTCAATAGAGATAAGAAGAAGTAATTTTGACACTCAAGGACTGTAATAAGGGCAGCCATGGCTCAACTGCAGCCCTGATCTCTGGTGATCCGTGTATTCCGTGAAAAAATTGTATTTAAAAGAAACGGCAATACTTATAGCGTTTTCATTTCCCAAAAATGTGTGCTATACCTATTCCTCTTATTTTGTTTTATTATTTTTTGCTTCACCGCTGCAAGCAGTGCTGTCGTTTTGAAAAGTTTGAGCGAAGTGAAATTTTGTAAAAAGTGAAGTGTTGCGAAGTAAAATTCTGAAAAAGTGAAGTATTAGCGAAGTGTACACAAAAATCACAATTTTATTTATTCATTTTTATGCTACACGTAACAAAATTTCAAAATATATTTTAAAAAAATAAATGAAAAATTTCTTAGGTCAAAAATTTACCGAAATATGGCCGGCCGCTCGAACATGGAAATTTTACTTATGCGGTCGAAAAAACGGTTTTTACCCAAAACAAGGCATCTTACGAAAAAAGTGTATGTAGCAAAAAATGCTTAGAATAGTCCAAAAAATACGTGTGAATTTTTTTCAGAATTTTTCGGAACTTTTTTAGTATATTTTTTTTGACCAATTTCTTAAAAATTATAAAATGTACCCAAAAATTAAACGTATTCTTTGAATGATTCTAAGTATCTTAGGCATTATACACTTTTCTCGTAAGATGCCTTTTTTTGAGTAAAAAAAAATTTTCCGACCACTTAAAAAAAATTTAAATATTCGAGTAGCCATATTTCAGCCAATTTTTCACCTAAAAATTTTATAATGAAGCGTTTAAAAGGAAATTTTATCTATTTTTATGATATTCTGCTATATCTTTACCAATCTCTGACCCTAAAACAGTTATAGACAAAAGAGTAAAAAACACAAGAATTCGAAATTTTTGCTTTCTTTTTTTGGTCTATAAACTATTTCGATGGCAAATTTAATTCTCTACAAAAAGTTTCCTGTGAAGTATATCGAAATTTTGCTTTGTTCGCTTGATTTATTGAAAAAACAGGCTTCGGGCATACAAAAAAGTATGTTTCTGAACTCTCATAAAAGAATAGACACATTTTAAGGCAAATTTTGTATTCAAGAAAAAGTGAAGTGATTTTATGAAAGGGGAAGTGTTTTTGATAAAAAAGGAGCAAAACACTTCAATTGAAGTGTAAACGACAGCACTGGCTGCAAGTTGTTGCTTTCACCATGACGAGAGCGTGTGGCCACTATGTTATAATTAGTGTGTAAACGACAACATTGAACTGCATTTAGGGGAAAAATGTTTGTAAGAACAACACTGTAATTCCAGCAAAGTGCAACACTGCTGTTTTCCAAAATGAATTTTTGCAGGTTCCGATTCTCGCAGTTCATTTTTGCAGGTTCCGAACCTCGCAGTTCATTTTTTAAATGTCAGTTTGACGTCACTTGCAAATTGCAATTAAAGCGTGATCAGAAGTAATAATGACCTCTACAGAACAGTCAAAAAAAGTAAGAATGTCGTCGCTGGAACAATTGAAAAAAGTTACAACAGTTGTTGCTGATTCTGGAGATTTTGAGGCGATTAAATTGTATAAACCACAGGATGCAACAACAAATCCCTCACTTATTCTATCAGCGGCAAAAATGGAACAATATCAGCATATTTTAGATCAAGCGATAAAGTATGGCATTGACACAAAGGGTTCGACTAGTGATAAGGTAACTAACCAATACGTATTTCAGCGATAACAGTAGCGGAGGTTGTTTCTGGAGCGTACACTTGCTGTATGTTTGCTACTTTATATTGAATCATGCAATCATGCCTTCGTATTTCTAATATTGCATCACATACGAAAGGAAATTCAATTTCCTTTCCAATTAGTACTGAATTCAGTTGACATTGTAATGTGTCAAATCTATAATTCCTTAATTTACTAAATCAAAATAAAATAATTATAAAATAAATTAAATTAAATTATTGTTTATAAGGTAACGGAAGCCATGGATATGTTGGGTGTTCTATTTGGATGTGAGATACTTAAAGTAATTCCGGGCAGGGTTTCAACTGAAGTTGATGCTCGTCTATCGTTTGATAGTGCAAAAAGTGTGCAAAAGGCCTTGAAACTAATAGATCTCTATGAGCAATTGGGCATCAAGAAGGAGCGCATTCTTATCAAGTTGGCCTCAACCTGGGAAGGAATACAGGCAGCGAAGATACTGGAAGAACAACATGGTGTACACTGCAATTTGACATTGTTGTTTGCATTTTGTCAAGCTGTTGCTTGTGCTGAGGCCAAGGTCACACTCATATCACCTTTTGTTGGGCGCATTTTGGATTGGTATGTTGCAAAGACGGGCAGAAAAGATGGATATGAAGCAGAAGAAGACCCAGGAGTAATTTCCGTTCGGAAAATTTATAACTATTATAAGAAATTTGATTATAAAACCGTTGTAATGGGTGCTTCATTCCGTAATGTTGGTGAGGTGAAGGCTTTGGCCGGTTGCGATTTGCTAACGATTAGTCCGAAATTGCTAGAATGTCTGGATAAAGACACAGCAGATGTTCCTTTGGTGTTAGATGTGGGTAACGCAAAGAAGGATACATCATTGGAAAAGTTAAATTTGGATGAGGCTACATTCCGTTGGTTGCTAAACGAAGATGCCATGGCAACAGAAAAACTTTCAGAGGGAATACGAAATTTCACTGTTGATACTTTGAAATTGGAGAAGTTAATTCGCGATAAAATTGTTAAGTAGATAAGAGCGTTTGATTGCTTATTTGCAATAAGCGTTTCATTCCAATAGTTATTGGCAACAACTATAAAATCTTTTTGTCATTTGATATTTGGTTTAAGGTGAAAGTTGAATTTAAAATTTTTTTTTTTACAAATAAATAAATCATGCAATCTCTGAAATGTTTTTTTAATTCAATTCATTTAGAACGTTTCAATGACCTTGAGGTTAATTCAAATATACTTTCAACATAATGTTGTTTTAGGGTGGCAGACAACAACAATTTAAATTGATATTTGTATTGTACATACATTTTGTGGCTTAATCAAGTAATTGTAATGAATTCTATACTAAAGCTTCTCTCCAGTGGGGGACAGTAAAAAATCAAAAATTGGCCAACGATTTTTTTCTTGGTTGCTTTTTTCAATTTAAAATTCTAAAACTAGGACCAAGCCTTAGGATATTTGTCCAATTCGATATCTGTACTTAAATTTTACAGAAAAATTTCAGCATGAAAGCAATTTTACGTCAATGGCACATTCTGATTTCGCTGGAATAAAAATTTTCACATTGATACTAATAACTTTTTATCATATTTATGGGAAGAAATAAAAACCACAAAAAAAAAAAAAACAAACTTGAATTACAAGAACATTAAAACCCAAAGTGACCATATTTTATCAAGTCAAAAGTTGCGAAAATTTATATAAATACGATAAATACAGCGAATTTTACGTCTTGAGCCAGAAGTATATTTATAAAAAATAATTAATGTTTTTCAATTGTGTTAGATGAGCTATAGGTCAGTAAAATACTTCAATTTAAATCGTTGACAAAATTCAAATTTATATTTATCCAATATTTCGTCTTTCATTGACAGAGAGATTTTAGCGGTTTTTCAAATATTAAAAAAATACTTAAAAAAGGAAATTGCAAATTTGAAATTCAGGCCTGTTCCGAAATGCGTGTGATTTCAATTACGATACAAAGTAGGTATTAGAAAGTAACCGTTTAGGAAAAATTCTTGAAAAACCGCAAAAAGTCGAAAAATTCGATTTTATCGAATATATCCTAAACGGTTATTTTTTACAAATCAATATGATTTGTAAAATCTGTAATTCTTCACAAAAGATTCAAATACAAAGCTTCAGAAATGAAAAGTTATTAAAACTACACAGATTACGCAACAGGCCTAGTTAAAAAAAAATACTAGTAAGGGTGTAACTTTTGGCCTGGCCAAACATTAAATACCCTACACTGCAGTATTTTGAAAATTTTGCTTGTATGGGAGGTGCCACGACCTCTTGTCCGAGTTCACTCAGTTTTTGCTCAGTGTTTGGACTTAGAGTCCTTAGAGTCTGAGTGAAATTTGGTTGGATTATTTCAAAAAACGCTTTCAGTATAGAATATATTTTTGTATGGGCGATAGGCGTATCTGTTTACCGATTCCGCTCATTTTCAATCCCACGAGGTAGCTTTAACTACGGAGGCAGTGTACCAAATTTCATTGAATTATCTTGCTCAGTTTTCGCAAAAAATGTATTTCCATGCACAGCCAGCCAGCCAGACAGACGAACATGGCTATATCGACTCAGGAGGTGACACTAATTAGGAATATACTTATATCGATACGTCCAACATAAAAGTTGGTAACTCGAAAATCATAGTTTTTAGTTATGAGCATTTTAATATTTTAAATTTTTTTTCTGTATGAAAACCTATATAAAATAAATTTAGGTTGTGGCTTCGAAATAGCTCCCAGGCCTTCAAATTTCAAGCTAGAGGTACCAAAATTTGACACAAGATGGAACCAAATGTGCAGATTTCGAAAAACGCTGTCCTGTAAAAAGTTGGATGTATCGATGTACTTTTCTATGTCTGCCACGCCTCCTCTTTGCGTTACAAACGGAAGGACAAAGTGAATATACCCTGGGTGTAGGGTATAATCAATGGCTCCCGATTTTTGTTATTTTGAAATATAATATGAGGCGAAGAATGTTTCATCGAAATCCAAAGTGCAAAGCTAGGATTTTGAGAAAATTTTTTATAAATTTTCCTATTGTAGTTTTTGAAAGGGAAAATTACACTGTAGGGTAAGGGAGGGAAATATGGACTACGTGGGTAATATGGACCACACGGTTATTTTCCACTGCATACATAGGACTTAATGTTATTCATGTTCAAACTTAACGCTAATACCTAAAGCCTATAATAGAGCGATTTGAGCGTTCGATGAAATCGCATGTTTCTGTAAAGTTGTTTTTTCTAAAAAAAAGATCAGTGATAATTTTTTTCTAGTGAGTATATTTCATTATTTCACTTTGAAGACATCGTGTTTTTAAATAAATGGTTAATTATATAAAGTCAGTGAATACATTTTATTATTTATTACCACAAATTAGTTAATTAACCACAAGAGTTTGTTGCGTGTATGTCGACTTTGAGCCAGCGAAATCGCCAATGTCTAGTTTCCATCAAAAGCATACAATATCTGTGCAAGGATGGCAAAACTGGGTATCGAATGTTTTTAAAAATTTGCGTTAAGGTAGAATTTTGCGAATTGCGATAGCTTATGGGCGTTGGGTCGTACGATAGGAGGTCCGAGGGTCTTTTTTGGAGAGAACCACGTTCTCCACAAATAATTTTAATCTTTAGTAAAAAAAAGAACAACAACAAAAGGTTATTTAGAATTTATTTAAAAAAACAAAAGAAGTGATTTTCTTTTGCCGTTTATCGGCGCTTTACCAGTTTTTATAGAATAACTCCTAAAAATATTGATATTTTTTTAAATATAGAAAGAGAGCGTGATTCCCCATGAAAGGGTTCCATGGAGTTTTGTTGTGCAGCTCACTGTTCATGAGTTGTCGCGGTTTGGAAGTGTCCACGAGGGTATGTACGCGTCGAGGAAAACACAGCTAATGGTTATGTTTGTCAATTGGGGAAAAATGATGTTCGCAAAATTACATGCTGTGGTAAGGGTGGTCAAGCCTTAACTAGCGATAGTTCCCATTACCTGTTATATCCTGCGGCAAATGTATCTCCAACGAAGCGATTTCTGATGGGATGAGGTGTTGGATGAAGGCAGAATCTGTGCAGCACAGCTTGTGCGATCCAGTGGAGCGCCATTCCTCACATTGGGTCCGAATAAGGACCATCGCTGTGTGCGTTCCAATTATGGAAATTGCATTTGACTTGGTGAAGTCTTGTTTTTTTTTTACTTTTAATTATTAAAATTGGCATTAGCCTGCCTTGCCGATTTTGTTTTTTTTTTCTAAAATGACAAACGTCAGAAAAACTGTTCCCAGTTTCTAAGGTGACGTTCAGCAACATATGAGTCATCAGCGAAGAACAGGGATGGTTTTAAAAATATAGCTTTTTAGCATGTTGGTAGTTTATTGCAAGGGAAATGGTCTAGGATATGGGGTTGTATTGGTGGATGGAAATGGGTGTTTGTGTGGGGTTATGATACATTTTACACAATAAGACATAAATGAAAAGTTGCGAACTGCATATTTCCTTCGCCGTGATTTTGCTTTAATTTTGAAATTAGGCTTAGGGTTCACAGGATGAGTCACAGTGAGTTTAATAGAAAAGTAAAGTTCAAATTACTAAGTTGTGCGCGGTTCCGTTTTATTGTAAATTTAAAATTAAAGAAAATTAAAGTTTTTGTTTGGAATTTTTAAAGGCAGTGCAGTAAGTGGTGTTAGCTTTTCATATGTGTTTTTTTTTGTAAAATTTAAAATTTTAGTTTTCCATCGCGGCGTATTATCCCGAATATAACATTTTGAGGGGAATACTGAGTAAAGTTTTTTGGATATAAAAGGTAATTTAGCGTTTTTGTTATAAAACGAATTTTCGGTTAAAAATTTTTCTTTGTTAGAAGGAAAAGTGCAGCGTGAATACGGTTTTTAAGCAGGAAATATATATAGCCGAGATTCATTGGTTCAAAGAAGGAAGGCTCGACAGATATTTGTTCCGTTTGGGAAGGAAAATGTAAGTCTTTTTTATATGTTGGTTTTCCCGGTTTTGGTCTCATGAAATTTGTCCATAGTGTTACTGGCGACGGATACCACAAGGCCGAACAGTGTCTGAGGTGCGCAATTCTAAAGATAAACGGAACCATCAAATCTAAGATAAGTGTCAGTCACAATTTTCATTTAATTTATCTGTATAATTTCCCCGGATTTTTGAAAGTTAATTTTTGGTGGGAAAAGAAAGCGTCGTCTGAACGCGGCCATTTTCTTTTGGTGCTTATATATAGTGGGAATGGTGGCGCGTCCTCTGAACGCGGCCATTTTCATTATCTGTAGTTGGGAACGGAACGGAATTACATTGGGAGAGCGAATATAAGAGCACGAACTTCTGTGGTGGGTTCGTGAGGCACTGGATTGGCGGTGTTTTTTTTTATGTATGGGCGTGTGCCAAATCGAAACTTTTACCTTAAGCAAATAATGGTGAAAAAAAATTTCACTCTGGTGACTAAAATTTTTAATTTTTCCTGTGCCAAATGGATTACAATTTCTGACAGATTCAATTTTTGACATTTCAGCGAATCGAATTTTTTTTACATTTGTTTTGTACAATTTTTACCAATTACAGAAAATAAATAAGTAAAAAGAATTCAAAAGTTAAAAAAAAAAAAAAATGGGACTTGATTAGGATATTCGAATTTAATTTTGAATATGCTCAAGGAGCTGGGTCAGCAAAAGACGCTGCTATGGAGTTTATTTGGAATGAAAAAGCCTGACATATGGTGACCCAAAAGAAAGTTTATATATAGTGGAATAGTAAAAAATAAAAATAACCCATCTATCGAATGTTTTCATTATTTATGAAATTATATAATTTTGGAAGTTTATTTCTGAAAAATAATATCGTCCAAATGTAATTTGTAGCCGTCACTGCACTAATTCATTCAACCACTAAAATTTCTTACGATGGCTACCATTTTGTGATGGATATTTTTAGTAAACTGTGCCAGAGAATTTGGTCTATTGGCGGAAACTTCAGATTTTAAAAAAGATCAGGAAAAAATCCGTTACATCAGGACTGCGTGGAGGCCAATATATGTCACTTGCCTTGAAAATCAATTTCTCAGGACAAATTTCTCAAATTCTTGACAGAGACATGTGTTGCGTTGTTCCGTTCTGCTGAAACCATGTTCTTTGGATTCTAATATCTGCAGTTTTGCTTATGTATGTACATGTCTTGTATTGTATATTTTGTATTTTCCCTAAAAAAACAAAATTACCAAAAGTCAACAACAAGCAAAATCATTTATCGCCACACATTTCATTATACTTACGTGTGGAATAACTCTGTTATTTGGAGTGGCTCATACATATTTTTTTACAAATTTAAAATTTTATTTTGAATTATTTCATTGTCCATTGACATTTTTAAATTTCTATTTCGATTGTCACAATTTGCAGTAGCCCCTGGGGCTAGTACAAATTTTGACACAACAATTTCACCTCATATGCTTCAAAAATCGTATTTGAGACGTCAGAATTTGTATAGGTGAGTGAAAAGTTTTCGATTGGCACAGGCCCTATAAGTTCAAATAATTTTTTGTTTGTTTTTGTTGAAAGGGATTCTATGATTTGATGTAAGGGAAGTTCCTAAGGTGAAATTATAAAAGTTATTTCAAATTGTGGGGAATTTGTATGCCCAAATTACCTATGTATTAGAGCGCTCTATGGTAGGAATATTTTATAGGGATATTTTATTAAATCATTTCCGGGGTTTTGAGGGAATTTAAAAAATCTTGGGAATTTTCCATTTTATCAAATGAATAGTCTTACATGTTTAAAATTTTATTATATTTATATATTTATTGATTGATTTTCATACTTTTATATTACATTTAAATAATTTTTATACATTTTCGTTGCAAAATTTTCTTGGTGTTCAAGTTAATATTGAAGTCTTATTGACTTGATTTCGTTAATTAGTTTTTTGGATTTCCGGGTTTTTTTTTGTAGTCTTGCTTAAGTGTAATTTTGGAAAATTTTGCAACGATAACATGATATGCTTTACATGATTTATTTTAAACTATATTTTGTTCTACAATATTTAATATTTTGCTTTTGAACATATACATTATTTACATAAAATTATATTGATGAATATCCATGTTTTTGGTCCAAGGATTTGTTTGGTCCAGGTCGATGTTCTTGTTCTAGAGGGTAGGCTAACTCAAAGAAAATTAATAAATTAAGATACTTTTGTGAAAATTAAAATTATCATGTTTTTGTGCTAAAGGTTTGGATAGAGGGGGGGTGAAATTGATGTGGCTGATATAAAGTGATCGTTGGAGCGGTGGTCGTATATGGGGGTGATTATGAATGTATAGCATATCACACAGGATGGGTGGGTGCGTAGGAGTTCAACATCTTTCTCCTCTTTTGCGTGTTTTAAGGATTCTGGGTATTAGGCTGGATAGATTTTTGGTTTAGGGGATTCGTAAGGATTTTTGGGGATTTGTGGCGAAGTGTAGAAGGTGGGTGGGAAGTTCTGGCGAATACGGTTGCAGAGTTTTGGTGGTTGATAGAAGGGTTTTTGTGTTGATTTTGAAATTTCACTTCCGGGTAAAACCGGATGTGAAATTTATTGTTGGAGGCTTCGACTTGACACGAAAGGTTGAGTACCCCTCCCTGGAAACCGATTGCTAGCCGGTGTGTTTCGTGTCAGGTACGATAAAATGTAGTCACATAACAAGTTTTTGATAAAAAAACCATTTATTTCACCAACACGTGCTGTGTGTAATATGGACCACCAAAGAAAAAAGCCACAAAAACAAATGTATTTATCATCTTTTTCATATGGGAAATCTAGCTGCAGTTTTCATGACGAGTCTGATGGTCATTATTTGTAATTCGTCAAATACAAAGGAAAAAAATATGAAAAATGCATATAATGTAATACCCTTTACTCAAAAGCTCGCCGCACACTGCGTTGGCCCATAGGCAAAAATCAAAATTTTTTGTGACTCAAAACCTAACAATATTGGTATCAATAAAATAAAACCTAAATATTTAGAGGAAAAACTCAGTTTTGGCTATGCTATGACACTTCAAAGTTGAGATATTTTTCCAAAAAAATCATGTTTTCTTCAATTCGCTTTGGGTTCTCTTAAACAAATAATTATCAAAAATTTGTGTTTTGATTAAACTAAACGAAGTAAAGTTTTTTATTATAAATAATATTTAGGTAAATAAATAAAATTAAAAAATTTTTGAAAATATATTGGGTGTACAACTTAAAACCGGAATTTTAGCGAAATTTGATGCTTTATTGTGGAAAAATGTTACAATATATTTTATTCAAAGTATTGTCCATTGGAAGCTACAACATTTCCCCATCTTTCAGGCAATTTATGAATTCCATCCCAAAAAATTGCGCCGGCTTGGCGGCCAAAAATGAATCTATCCAATTTTCGATATCTTGAACTTAAGTGAAGCGTATTCCTGATAGGGCATTCTGCATCGATCGGAACAAATGGTAGTCTGATGGTGCAAGGTCTGGGCTATAAAGCGGGTGAGGCAAAATTTCCCATCCGTTGTTTTCCAGGTAATTTTTGACTGGGGCAGCAATATGTGGCCGAGCGTTGTCATGATGAAAAATTATTGCTTCGTGTCTGGTCGCATTTTCCGGGCGTTTTTCGATGATGGCACGCTTCAAACGTATTAATTGTGTTCGATAGAGGTCACCTGTGAGCATTACAGAGCATTACTTTGGCACCATGGATATTTGCCTTTGGCTGGGAAGGTCCTGGTTGTCCGGGCTTCATATATGAATGTTTGCGTTTCGGGTTGTCGTAATGGATGCATTTTTCATCCCCAGTCACGATCCGATTCAAAAATGACTTTTGGCAGCAGTTTTCTTTGCAAAAAAATGACCCAACAGAACCTCCCGCAAATGCTGTCTTTTTCTCCAATTTTCGAAGTTATTCATCGTGAAAAATAATAATGATGCACACAAGATAAAATTGTTTTGTTGACTGATTTTGACAGCTGTCAAATGTACCTTCAAAATGACATATATATAAAGTTAGAGCTTTCACAATATTTGTTAGTACGGACATCCACCGTCAAATTCCGGTTTTTAAGTTGTACACCCAATATAACTTAATATATATTGTAGTGGTTTTAATATATGATATTATGAAATGAAAAACTTCAGAAATTGACAAATTTCGATGAAAAAAAAAAACAAATCCTATAAAAATAAGTGCTGTTTTTTTTTAGTCTTCTAGTACGGATTCTATATAATCAGGAACTGCAAATAACTTTTCCTACTTCGTCCTACATTAATTTTTTTTTTTTTAAAAAAATGCTTAAAATGAAAAATTTACATGAAATATAAAATTTATGTTGAAATTTTTTTTTTGTTTTTATTAACACAAATGGTTTCAAAAGTACATAAAACATTATTTCTACTACGTATATTACAAACACACATATTTCGAAGATAAATAAAAAAATCGTTTATATGGGACTTAAGAAAATCGTCCTAAATTCCTGGTTTTTAGCTATAAGTTTACAGCAAATCTGAAATCATTTTTGAGCTCAGCAGCTCCAAATTATTTAAAGTACCAAATTTCATCGATATCCAACCACTCCTTCTATTTTTGACCATTTTTTTGTATGGGCTCAACGCATTGTGCGCCGTGGCGAATTTTGGGATGAATGTGTAATTTGACGTTCTTGGAGTCATGAAAAATGTGCCGGATGTGGAAGTGTAATTTCTATATGAAACTTCTGTACCAAATAAACATGTGGGGCAATATGGACTATATAGTCCATATAACACTACACTTTTTTTTAATCTTCATTTTGAGTATTTTCAGTTTTTTGATTTTTTATCTTTATCCTGATGAGATATCTATCTAAAAGTGAATCAGAATAAAGGTAAATTGTTTTCTCTAAAGAATGTCATGAAATTTATTGTTTCGTTTTATGTTTTTTGAGTTTTATTTAAAAAAGAAAGATTGGTGGTCCATATTTCCCTCCCTTACCCTACAACAGGAAATAAACCCCATGGGGTTTGACAACTATTTTACTAATTTAGGAATCGCTTAAAACGAATATGAAGTCAGTTTTTTCGGATCACCCAACGTTTTTTTAGTGCTCCTATAGGTTTTTAACACACAGGGGTATTTTTATTAGAATAAAAACTAGAAGTAATTAATTTATGCAAAAGTTTTCAATCTTTATAAAATCATTAAAAAGTAAACTAAGATTTAACTGTCAGTTGCCTATCCCCCTCTCGTCCAAAATGTGTTAAGAGAACAGTTTTTGTCTTGAAATTTGATATTTTGCTCGGTCATATGACATCACTAGTCATGAGAAGCGTCAACTATTATTAGAAATATCATTTCTTATTTCAAAACAATTCGCAAACAAAACATAAATATGCTCACCTTTTTATATAGCGTTCTTATATATCTTACCCATTCTCACCATTTTACCATAATCCTAGTGCTTAGATGTCAATCTTTCTTAATTACATTAAATTAAATAAAACAAAGATTACCCCAATATTAAGACCAAGTTTATTAATAAAGCCAAGTTTACAAGTGATGGAAACAAAAATGTTGCTTATATTTAACATAATACACTTTGAATATGAATTAAATGAAGTGTCATTAAGGTCGACACATGCAGCGGTCCATTCAAGATCATCTTCTGGTGATCACACCATACTCCAATGCAATCTGTCAGCTTAATTGGCCTCTTTTGCTGATGCTACAGCGGTGATCGTGATCCATTAATGTTGTGTTCTCTAAATGGCAATTCAAATATTTAAGGATATGTACAAGTATGATACATACATACATACTCGTTCGTAGTAGTAGAAGTTGTCTTGATCTTGTGATGCAAAATCTTATGTTGTCATTGAATATCTTTGCTGCCATCTATTGACGGTAAATTGAAGTTTTCTGCTAAATTGCATGTAATTTCCTGCTGTTCCGGATGCTTAACGCTGCTTCAATCAGTTTTTCTTTTGAATGCTGCTTCATGATCTTGACGATGATCATGATTTGCCCTGTAGATACAATTACCAGCGGCGCTCATATGAATGAGATGATGGAGAATGTTGCATGAAATCTATCAAGCTTTTCTGCCATGTCTGACTGAGTCTAAATTGATGTCTGCATCTGCAACTGTCTAGCCAATCGATAAATGTCTTCAATTATCGCCAATTCATCGTCTAGTGTGGCAAATAGTTTTGTGCAATTTTCGTAATTGGTCTTTTAGCAGAGTGTGGTGAAGAGTGCAGCGTGGGGCCTTAGGAAGTTAAATTACTTTTTCTTCATACTTATCAATGGGTATAATCATGTAAATTATATAGTAAAGAAAATGTTTAGCCTGTTTCAAAATACCTGTTCTAAGGGGGCTTAGCAAAATGTCTACGCTAAAAGATTGTTAGATATTGATGGTGCAATAAAAAAAAAGACAAAATAACTGGATCAGACATACTTACTTTTTCAAAGTGTAGGCAAAAATATATTTTGCTCATCGGGAAAAAGTTGTTGAAAAATCTACAATGGAATTGATGTATAAAAAATAAATTGATTTTTACGATTAAGCTCTACTAAGTTAGTTTTAAGTTTTGGCTCATATGCACCGTTGGACTCTTGTCTAGTCTTACTCGAAGTAAAATAAGTAAATAGTCCAAAGATTTGCAACTTTTCCATCGTTTTGAATAATTTTGACACTTTGTTACTATGTATTTTCTTATCTGTTCAGGTCGACTTCAGTTGAAACTATATGTTCAGCTTGTCTCATAGTTAGGGGGCTGGTGGCAATTTCAGTATGTGATTAAATCGCCATTGATATTAACATGTTATGTTGTTCTCATTCTTATGATTAAGAGAAAGTAATTGGTTACCTAATATCGTGCTGTTTTTCTGTAAATCGAATTTTGAAGCTGTAAAAAAAGATGCTATCATATCGAGCCCTAACCGCAATAGTAGCGTATGCGACAAAAAGCTAATTTTACAGGAGAGAGTTTTTTTCATTTTTTTTCGAACATGCATGGCGGATTTTTTTAAAAAGTTAAATGCAGTCTATATTAGACCTCATATAAATAATAGACTCGTTTTTAAATTGATTTTGTGTATATTTCACTCATTTATAGCGCATACGACATTTTCGCAGTCACTCTTGGCGAAGATTGAAATTAAAATGTGACGCATACGTTTTTTGAAATTACATGGTTTTGCCTTTGAAGAATACATTTATTACATTTATTTAATACACAGAAAGAAATTTGTAACAATTTGAGAGGTTGAAATTGTACCAACCCACAAAAACGGTCAGACTGACTGTAATATTGTTAATTTACAGTACTATTTTGTATTGAAAACTTACAAAATATCACACATTCAGGCATGTTCTGAAATCCGATTCACTTCGGAATCGGAATCAAAGCAATATTCAAGAGCTCTGCATTGCGACAAATAGAATGGAATCGGATTTGTGCTTTAACAAATAAAATTAACTAATGGTTCCAACACGATTTACCGAAACATAAATCCGATTTGGTGTTAATTTTCGAAATGCGGAGCTCTTGAAGATTGCTCTCAATCCGATTCCGAAGCGAATCGGATTTCAGAACATGCCTGATTGTTTGAACTTGGTTTTACTCCGATGTAGTCCCACTCCAGGTCTTTTTTTTGCGAAGTTGTTTATAGAGCTCCAAATGTACAGAAAAAGTTTTTTTTTTTATATCGGTCAGCGAGCTAATCGATTTTCCGAGTCGAATTCAGGTTACCAAATGGTCTTCACATTGTTTCTGCATTACACAAAAAAGTTTGACAAATACTCACTGAAAACTGGGTGTGCAGTTAGTTTTCTGCTTATTTGTAAATTCAAAAATATTGTTTTTGAAAGTTTTAACTGATCGCGTTAACGAGATTTTGTATTTTTAAAAACTTTTTTTTGAAATTTTTTTGTTAAAAAAAATGAACTTTCGCGTTTTTTTAGAAAATTAGCAACGGACGAAAACAAGAAAAATCATTTTCAATGTAAATTTTGATGTTGAATCCGAATCTGGTTTTAGAATTGCTGTATCTAAAATATTTTGAGAGAAATCCTAGCCTAAAGACTAATTTTCCGTCCATTTTGTGAAAAGTTAAATACAATTTTTTTTTTATTCATTTGAGGTTATATAATAGAACAAGAAAATTCTTAGCCATAAAACATTAAAAAACACCTTGAAGCCCTATTATTTTACTTCAAAACCCAGCTTAAATTATATCGATATATTTTTTCTTCTTCGAATTATTCTAACCTGAAATGGTGAAAAAGGAAAAATCCACGTTTTTTTGATATTTCAGCTTACGATATTTTGAAGACAAGAAAGGATATCGATATAATTCAAACTGATTTTCAAAGTAAAAGAATGGGGCTTTAATCTTCATTTTCGATCCTTCGAGATAACTTTAACAACAAACCCTCTTTACAAAATTTCGTCGAATTATTTAAGTTTTCCCCTGAAAAATATTTCCACGGACACACAAACATCCATCCAAACAGACGGACATGGCTATACCGACTTTAAAGGTGATTCTGACGAGGAATATTTATACTTTTCCATACCTGCCACGCGTCCTTCTCTGGTTTTGAGGTGCTTACGTTCTTTTTGCGGTCAACAAAAAAACATATGTGGCTGTTACGACATATTTGAAAGTGCGATATCTTTGTTAATACACAAAATTCAGTTTTAATATTTGGCATATAGATGTGAATGACATTTTAGAACATATTTGCATACGCTACTTGCGGTTAGGGCTCGATATGTCATAACATCGTGTCTATCATTACTATATTGCGTTAAAATTATTCCTACCGAAAACTAATTTCAAGACGGCAGACGTCCAGAACGCTGTTTTTGAATTTTTTACTGTTTAGAAAATGCAAAAAAAAAAAAGCTGAACTACGTGTACTTATGTCATTTCATCGTCATTATTATTGATAGCGTTTTGTTGCATAAGGTCTCAAAAATGATAAATACAAGACGGCAGTCGTTATGGAATCTGGTTCTTACATCTGGTTCTTGCAAATAAAGAAAAATGGAGGTTTCTACTTTCCCATTAAAGTCAGAAAACTGAATTTTTACACAGACTTTAACTTTAATATTTTAATCATCTCTTTCTCAATCTTAGTAAATGTGTTTTTATGACGTTTTCTAAGTCCGTCACTCATTCTTTCTTCTTATAGTACTTATTTCTAATTTTCCACTTGTGTCTTCGTGAATTCAAAGATTTGGGAGTCGTCTTTGATGCTAACTTTTCTTTTCTTTCCCATTTTGATTGTATCATTCCTAAGGCTTATGCCATTTTGTCTTTTGTTAAACGTAATTGTTTTCTATATGTTAAAGGTTCTGTATATTAGCCTTGTAAGATCTAGGTTAGAATATGCATCTCAGATCTGGAACACTTTCTATCAAACACATATAGTCAGATTTGAAAGGATACAAAAATCATTTACCATGTTTGTCATGCGATCTATAAACTTTCAAGAAAATCTTCCTGATTATAGTACTCGTTGTCAACTTATTGGCTTAAAAACTTTGGAAGTAAGAAGGAAAATATTGCTGCTGATAAATTATGGGGTATCCAGCGAGCACAAATTTTTTTTTTACAACTAATTGTTCGTACAAAATCGATTGTGTAGGGGAAGGTGGGGAATCGTGGGGCACGTTTTAATTTTGTTAAATATCTTCAAAAAAAAAAAAAAATTTTGCAAATTGTAATATGGTATGTTATTCTACATGAAGTTAGGTAACTTTTGACTATTACACTTTCTAACAATTCTTTTGTTTTTTCCGACTTTTCGTGGTTTGAAAAAAATTAGTGTTTTTGCGATTTTCAAAAATGGTGGGGAATCGTGGGCCACCGCCGTAATTAAGTAAAAATCAAACAATTATGATGCAAAACTTTATTGAATTAGTTGAAATGACAAGTAAAGTTATTTTAATCGACAAAATGAAGAAGAAGGGTTATGCACGATCAATCAGATACGTTAACAAAGAAATAGGAAAATTGATACAAAATATGCATTTATTGTTTTATTTATTGATTCACAGCCTCCATTTTGCACAAAACATCATAAACACAACATACAAATGTGTATTGATACAAAAACTGTCAAAACACGGGTGGCCCACGAAGTGGCTCACGATTCCCCACAAGCTACTTTTTGCAAAACAATGGCGTGTAATTGACTTGTTGAAGTGGCATGCGAAATTACTTTTGTATGTTGAAAGGCAAAGGTATAACGATAATAAAAAACATATTTACCTGTGTTTTGTCGTAGCAATTCGTCCAAGAATGATGGAAATCAAACACGCAAAAAAAGTTTTCCAGATACTTTTTTTTGGGCGAGTATTGTACAAAGCAAATAAAACGCGTACGTTTGTCAACAACCAATGTAAAAATAAGTTGAGGCTAAGAGAAAACGATTACAGTTGCATTTAACTATTTATCTCGACATACTGCCAAAAGGTGGCGGTGGCTCACGATTCCCCATGGCCCACGATTCCCCACTTTCCCCTATTGAATATCTCACAATACCATATGTTGCATGAAGATCTTGCACTATCAGTTCATGCACTGCGTCGATGTATTGTGGCACAATAACCGATTTTGGACGGTCTTCATGGAATTCGTCAGCGACCGAACTACGACCACGATTGAATTCACTTTACCAGCGATATACTGTGGTTTTTGATGGTGCTTTATCGGCATACAAAGAACTGAGTTCATTGACACATTCTTGTTGAGATAATCCACGTCGAAAGTTGTGAAAATAATTCAACGAAAACCTTCTCTTGAAATTTCCATTTTTTGGCTTGTCATTGACCTGTACACTCACTTTAAAGAGCGCTTGCAGCTTAGTGATGATATTAATACCTAAGGTAGTGATTCTCATCAATATGCTTTATGAGACTCTTAAAAGCTTAAGTGACAAAATTAAATCAAAAATGCATAAGTCAAATGTAATTGACGCCTGAAAAAGCAAAATGGCGAAATCTCAAAAAGTTGGATAACAGGCGGGCGCCATGTTTGAAATTTTAGCAACAACAAGTTACTCATTTTAACTAAACTAAACTAAAGTGCGGCAACCAATCAGATGAATACGCAGCTAACATGCGTACAAAGTTCGGCGTATTTTTTTTTTTTTTTTTTCACAAACTCAAAATTTGAAGTATTAGATTGACTTTGACAACAACAACAACAACAACAACAACAACAACAACAACAACAACAACAACAAAAACAAAAAAGTTGCAAAAAACAGGTGTAACAAGCCTGTATGGTCTCACGCTGACACAGTAAATGTGGCAAAATAAATGGAAAAAATCGTTTTTTTTAAATTATTACGCTTGTGCCCACTGCTGAAACTTTTGCGCACGCGCATTAATAAAATGTTCGAACTGAAGTGAAAAAAAAATCGAATCTAACAAAAATCTTAAAATTGTAGTGTGTGTGTCCAGCAAGTCTTATAGCACGCATATTGCGCCTAGCAAGAGCTAGCGTTGAGTTACTAGTCACGCATGCTCACTCTTCTAGTTTTCCTTTCTATTTAATTTTCTAGTTGATGGTTTTTGATTTCCGGTGTCCTTTACATTTGTTATGAACAAATTTCAACCATATGCTTTGGTTTGTTTCAGAGATATGTCAAATTGTGTTTTTTAAGGGCGTGGCAGCGCCCATTTTTCTAAATTGAGTTATTTGTCATAGTTCACTTTACATATGTACCAAATTTCATTCCTATGCGTCCAACAATTTCTAAGATATGTCGAATATTGTTTTTTAGGGGCGGTACCTCGCCCTAGCTTAAAACCTTCCTACTAACATACTTTGAAAATTTAAATTTTAATTTAATTTAATTTATTGATTTAAATTGTTTGCATAGAAGAACTTAGTCTTTAACATGCCACTTATTCATAGTAATAACAACGAAATATAATTATAACAACAATCTTAAAAATAGTTATCATATAGCTTTTAAATTCTTAAATATATAAATATAAAATAAAATGTTAAAATGAGAAAAGATTATGAGGAAAAATACTGAAAGATTAAATGCTTGAAGTTGTTTTTAGACGAAACAGTTTTGATTGTATTTGGCAATGAGTTCCATAGTCTAGTGACATTTACAAAGAATAGTCTGCTGCTGCTTACGTAATTAAAGCGAGGAATGATAAGAGTTATATTTCTATTTGACCTGGAAAACTGTAGTTTTTCATAAAAATAACAAGGTGTCTTTGAGTGTAACAAATTATGTAAAAATATACAGTTTCTCGCCTTTATATAGTTCAAGATGTTACACCCAAGAATCTTGTTAGCAAATACCGTGATATGCTCATACCTAGTTTTGCTATAAACGAAACGAGCCGCATTATTGAATGCAACCAACAGTTTATGATGAGATGCAGAGTCAAGATTACTGTAAACGACTTCGAAATAGGTTATTAATGGGACTACAAGCTGAAGGACTAATTTCCGTTTTGTTTCAACAGGTATGAAAGATGCAGATCTTCTCAAATTACGCAAAGTATAAAATATTTTGCTAATAACTGAGTTAATGTGGTCTTCACAAGTCAATGAAGAGTTTATGTAGAACCCTAAGTTTTCGGCTTTGTTAACAACTTTTAGTGCCACGCCATTCAGCAGAATTTGAGGCAAATCCGAAATAAAATACGCTGTCTTGGAGATAGGCAGAACAAATGATTTAAGTGGGTTAAGTTTAAGTTTATTCGATTCAGCCCATTTGGCAATTGTATTTAAATCTTCATTTATCCTTGCACATAAATCTTCAACGAAATCTAGTTTTAAAAAGAAAATTTCATACTAACGTTTAAGAGCAAATTTTTGTGGGGAAAACTAAGCTAATTTTTTGAGCTTTCTATGACTATATTTGGTTTACAGGGTTTTCTAAACGATTTTGCAAAGTACTGGACCTTTAAAGTTGATATTTTAAGTTTTTATCCTACCTTTAGAATTTGGTGGCCGTATTAGTAAGAAAAAGGTCTTATTAAGATACCTTTTGATAATTTTTTTTTTTTGGGAATCCTCGTTAAATTTCCTTCAATTTGGTGGTACATTTGTCATGCCAATTTTTTGATTTGAGATCAGGAAAAAAAGAAAATATTGAAAGAAATAATAAGTAAATGTAAAGGTTTTTGAACAGACACTTCTTTGCTAAAATTTCAAGGCCGCGACACATTTCGTTACATAGATTTGTATGTTTTGCGAGTAAGAAATGAAGTGATAAGCGAACCATGAAGCTTTTCCCATATGCCAGTTTGAAATTTTGGAACACTGGCTTCTTCATCACTCTAATCACATCGTGGCATATGTACGAGTATCTATAATGTATCATGCACATCTCTAGGCATGATATCATTGCAAACTGCATTGCAAAGTGCAGCATGTGTGAATTTTATGTTTATTTTTCCAAATTGTATATTTATTGTATTTGGCTTTTTGATTTGTATAGCAAGTAGGCGGGATTTGAATGCGTTCATTACTTTAAATGGGTTTTTCTTATCATCTTTATAGGCTCATTTTTTGTAAGCTCCATTCAAGTTTTATAGATTTTTATTTATGGTTACCACGTATATGTGTATCTTTATACATATTTATTGTAAAATGATGTTTGTGCATTACCTACTGTAGTGAAAGGAATGCGTATCCTTGAGTGTTAAACAGTTTGATGAAACTTTGTGTATTGCAAATGCGTGTTTTTTACTATTTATTATGGACTGAAGTACAAAGAAAATTACAAACAGCCTTGGATCTTAGTCTTATTGATGGGTGATAACTATAACTGATTTATTATGTTGGTCCTTAGTCTGATTGATGACTTTAGTTAAAAAAAAATATTCTTAAACTAATTACGACTAATAAGTTTCTATCAAACTCATGAGTATCTTCTTCTTGTGTCCATATCCTCTTTTGGAAGCAGTGCGGCAGTCTTTCATTGTGCAATGAGACTCTCAAGTTCTTTCCTAAATTTATCCGACTAGTCTGTTTCTGTTTCAGTTATCATTTTCACGAGGTCTCAGAGAGCCGCATTTCCAACTACCTTGAGGGTTTTTTGTATTCTATACCTTTAGGTCAACGGAATATATCTCGGAAAATAATATTCTAAATGGAAAACGTTGAAGCTAAAGCTTAATGCAAAAGTGATTCACACTGTTTCATGGATATCCAAAAAAGTTAGCGATACCTCTCTTTTCAGACATATGTGATTACACTTCACGAAAATCGTTAATTTTTCCAATGGTGGTGGTGAGTAGCAGTCTTACTTTTCGAACAATCATCCATTGAAGAAGCTTCATATAAGGCACATATCTTTTTTTTTATTTTGCCTAAAACCGATTTTCTTGACTTCTGGGCCATATGACAAAAATCATATTGTAGGATTTTCGTATTTTCGAGCATAAAAAAATTATAGGTTCAGTCAAATGCTAACAACTTCGGTTTCTGTGGGCAAGTTATACATTTTCCTTTAGGTGCAGACAAACTTCCAAGGAAGGTATGGACAAGCTCGAAGTATAGTCACTGAAGTGTTTTTGTTGGAAGTTTGTTCGTTGCGAATAAACCGGGCTTAAGTAACCTCGAAGTCTTGGAAATTAAATTTTTTTGTTAGGTTTTGTTCGTTTAATTGTCTAGAGTCAAAAAATATGAAAGTTAAGTCGGAACAATTTCTTATTGCTATTTAATCATCTTATATAACAGGGGAAAAATTTCAAACCGAAATATCTTGAAAAACGCAGTTTTTATACCCTACACCCAGGGTATATTCACTTTGTCCTTCCGTTTGTAACGCAGAGAAGGAGGCGTGGCAGGTATGGAAAATTGTATATATTCTTGATCAGCGTCACCTCCTGAGTCGATATAGCCATGTCCGTTTGTCTGGCTGGCTAGGTGGCTGGGTGGCTGGCTGGCTGGGTGTGTGTGGAAATACATTTTTTTGGGAAAACTGAGCAACATAATTCAATGAAATTTGGTATTCTGCCTCCGTCGTAAAAGCTAGCTCGGGGAATTGAAAATGAGCAAAATCCTTGAACGGACACGCCTACCGCCCATACAAAAAATATATTCAAAATGCAATATAAGAGCTTTATTTGCAATAACAGAAGCAAACTACACATAAATACTAAGGGAAAGTAAGAAGATATAAGCTCTGAGCAAAAATTAGGCGAATACGAACTAGAGTTAATTTCAAGATTTTGGATCTTGTTTGTGTTCAGGATGTTTCAATAAAATAAATAAATAAAATAAATAAATAAAATAAATAAATAAAATAAATAAATAAAATAAATAAATAAAATAAAATAAAATAAAATAAAATAAAATAAAATAAAATAAAATAAAATAAAATAAAATAAAATAAATAAATAAAATAAATAAATAAAATAAATAAATAAAATAAATAAATAAAATAAATAAATAAATATATAAAATAAGTAAATAAACAAAGAGTTCGTGGCACCTCCAATATAAACAAAAGTTTAAAAATTATATTATGAAAGTGTTTTTTGAGATAATCCAACCAAATTTCACTCAAACACGAAGAACATGAATTGTAACCTCTGAGCTTAAAGTAGGCGAAGTTGGATTAAAGGGCGTGGCACCTCCCATATAAGCAGAAGTTTCGGTGGCGCTGGCGTGGCACTTCCCATATAAGCAATTTATTCTTTAACTCTCCTAATAATATACTTGAAATGCAGTGTAGGGTATTTAGTCTTTGGCCAGGCCAAAGATACCACCCTTACTATTTTTTTCCTTAAATTATCCTATGGCTAATACAGGCATGATATTCGCACTTCTCCAATAGTACTTTTTTTTAAAAAGCCAATTGTATTGTACTTTTGGTACTTTTTGCTTTTGCAGCCTTGTATATATGAAATATAGAAAAGAAACATTGCGCATAGTAATTTATTCGCTTCACTCGCTCATTACGAGGGTTGCTTTTTATATTTCGGGATTGGGCAACACTCATGTCAATAGCTAAAATCTGGCAATACCATAATAAAGTTTGACATTTTTTAGCATAAACGTACTCACAACGTTTTGATGTACAAGTTTGTTTTGTTTACAGTGAGTTAAGAAAATCAATTTTACCTTTGAAAATTTAAGCAATTGATAAATTATGGGGTTTCCAACGAGAACAAACCTTTTTTACGGCCAGGTGTTCATGCAATATTGAATGTATGCTGGTCCCACTAATGCCTAAGGTTGTCTCAATCTGACGATAGGTCACATGACGATCTTGCAATATCAGTTGGCGCACAGCATCAATGGTTTCCGGAATAACAACTGATTTTGGACGACCTTCACGAAATTCGTCTTTGAGCGAACGTCGGCCACGATTGAATTCATTAAACCAGTTTTTCACAGTGCTATAGGATGGTGCTTCATCGCCATATAAAGGTTTAAGTTCATCGATGCACTCTTATCGTGATAATCCACGTCGAAAGTTGTGAAAAATGATCGCACGAAAACGTTCACGAGTTAATTCCATTTTTTTGCCAAATTGATTTTTTCAAGTCACTGTAAGCAACACAAATGATGGTCGTACGTCAAAACGTTCTGAGTACGTTTATGCTAAAAAATGTCAAACTTTATTATGGTGTTGCCAGATTTTAGCTATTGACATTAGTGTTGCCCAATCCCGAAATATAAAAGGCAACTTACGTATTCGATGAGAAGGACTGTTTATTTCTATTTAAATATATTATTATATAGCAAGTTTCATAATCAATTTGTTTCTCAAATTAAATAAGTTAATTGTATTACATATAAAAAATTTAATTATTTACTTGAATAAAGTTGAGGAGTGATTTTTCAAAAGGGCGTAAAACCACTTCCGACATTGAATAAACCTAAGAATGTCATCGGCATTACCATGCTAAAATGCATCCTCAAAATTCATCACAAAAAATGCATTTTTCCAAGATAAAATCGTGATCAAAAGTCGCATTTCGGAACAAAAGGGCTTATTTCCATATAATTTCATAGAAATTTTTAATGTTTGATACAAAAAGACCTATTTCGAATAGTTGCCGAAGAAACCCTTAATATAGGGGCTTACATACCATGCCTATAGATAGCAGCTTAAATTTCCAAATGGTGAAATAAGAGTGATTTATAAAAATTTCCAAACAAAAGGGCTTATTTCCAAATGTTTTTTACATTTTGCAATTACTACAAATATGTTAGAATAAAAATGGGAATAGAATCTTTGGTCAACTCACTCTAACACTGGAGACATTAAAAAAAAAATAAGTTATTGTAAACAGCCCCTAAAAGTTTTTTCTCATTACTGAAAATTTGTTTAACATGGTTTTACGCCTTTTTGAAAAATCACTCCTCCGTTCATTTTTTAAAAAAAAATACTGAAATATTTGATGTCGAAGTTTGGCGAACGTTGCTAATAAATATAAATAAAACACTCGTAAGGGTTAATAAAGCACAAGATCGTGAATCAAGAAATCCAAAAAAATTTCTTTCGTGAATAGAAAAAATCCTTATTTTAAACACTAGTGTATCCTGCACCCAAATCAATAAATGTACAAAGTTATGTTTACTATCTGTGGGCTTTTGACAAAACAACCTAACTCGAAACTGACAAATAGCCGAAAAAGCATATTCGAATTTTATATATACTAAAACTATGCAAAACTGTCTAATTTTGACATAGATATTTTTGCTAAAAGTACTCTAATAATTCTTCTTCCAATGGTTGAGTATTCGTTAAATTTGTGTAAACTTGTTCGTAAAATCTCAGTAACAATATCAAAGTTATAACAACAACAATTTGTTGACTTAATTAAGTCTTTAGCTTGGATCAGAGCTGAGCACGTAGATACCGCCATCTAGTTTTTATCAAATTTTATTCAGAAAATATTCTCCGCACATTTGTAGAAGTCCTCGTGAAGTATTTTGTGAATTGCTATAGCAAGTTTACATACTAATTACACAAAAAATTACGAAAGGACTTTTTCTAGGCGAAAGTACTTCAGTACTTTTGTAAAGTCAATAGTACCAAAAAAAGTACGATTCCACTACAAATATCATCCCTGGTATAGATAATATTCGGTTTCAAAAATCGATTTTTTTACGTTTTTCAATTATGCGGTCGGAAAAAGCCATTTTTACTCAAAAGGAAGACATCTTACGAAAAAAGTGCATAAAGGGCATAAAATGCTTAGAGTTGTCCAAAGTATATGTGTGAAATTTTTCAGAATTTTTGGAATTTTTTTTTATTTTTTCAAAAAATTTATCAAATTGAGTTTTTTGCTGTTAAGCTCTAGTTTGTCAGCAAAATGCTAGGTTTACATAAAACCAAGGCATCTACGAAAAAATTTCACATGACGTAAAATGTTAAGCATCCTTCAAAGAATTGATGCGAATTTTTTCAGAATTTTCTGGAATTTTTTTTTTATGCTTTAGTTTTTTGATCAAGTTTTGAAGAGTTATAAAATATTTCAAAAAATTCTGAACAATTCCAAACATTTTTTGCCGCATACACTTTTTTCGTAAGTTTCCGTGCTTTTGAGTAAAAAATTGTTTTTCATAAAAAAATTCCATGTTTTGAACCGAATATCTTTACTACCAAAAAAAAAAAAAATTTTAACGCCAAAATTTTTGTAAGAACTTACGCTTTATTTCTAAAGTACTCTTGGGTATTCATTTTCTAAAGAAAAAAAAAGTTATAACCAAAAAACAAGTGCTCCATTGGTTTTTCTCAGAATGAAAACAAAAAATGAAGCAGATATCGTTTTTAAGAGTCCCTCTAACTTATGAGTCGGTTTCGGGATGAAGCTAAAATTCGACCCGGTCTAATGTACACATATGAAAAAATTTTTTTTTTCGGGTATATTTCACTTTCCTCGAGTCTGAATTAACTAAACGATTTTTGTTGATATAAAACTCTGTATAAAAAATTTTTTTTTTTTTTTTTTCATATAAAATAATTTTATTTTTTTATTTTTATAAAAAATCTTATCATTTTTATTTAAAAAAAAAAAAATCACTCCAGATTCTCGTAAACTTTGATGACACCTTCTAGGTCTTCAACCCGTTGCACAACCACGCACTTCATAATAAAATGCAAGACTGAAATTGTAACGACCAACAGCGTCGGTTGCAACTTGCTTGCAGTCAACGCGTCATGTATTGAACACAAAATTGAAATCCACATACTGTTAATTAGCAGCTGCTGAATATGTTAACTTGTTTAACATGCCCATGTTAGCAGCAGTGACGGTTATATTTAGTCAACATGTTTTTGAGCAAGTTTTTAATTCAACATAACAGTTGACAGCGAATTTTTATTGGTTGCATTTTTAATTAATTTCCAGATTTAAGTGCTTTTCAACTGACTGTCCATGCGGACTGCGGCTGTGTCTATCTCACTGTCCGTCCGTCTGTCTGTTTGTCTTCTGTTTGACTGCTTGTCTGTCCGTAAGTCTCCCGTGATGATGCGCATGCGTGCATTTACCGTTGACACGCATTATTTGTACGTGTCTGGTTGCGCTGAAAAATCTTGGTAGGAGTATTTAAGTTTACGCTTCTTCTTCTTTAATGTGCTATCAATTTCCTACGCACAACGCAGGACGAAACTTGTTTCAATGCTGCGACTTCCACATTTTACCATATCATGACATCCTCTCTGTTGTTGTTTTCCAGCAAAAGTGGAAGAGTCACGCAACTGCGCCATTGCACGCTGCTGGCTGCGGCTGTTGATGAACATGCAAATATTGAGCCGTCAATTGAATTCGACTGATTACATTAATTTCCAATTTAAATTTTTATTCTTTTCAACTTTTCATTCATTGGATTGACTTTACTAATGAAGGAAACCAAACCGGAAATGCGAAAAATTAAAACAATTTAATGGGCGATAAGTACTGTTTTTGGCCCCAAAAGAAAGTGGAACAATACTCTTCTGTTTATAACTGATTTTTATTTAACGAAAAGGTCAATAACATTTAGCACCATTAACAATTTGTTCCTTACCATCTTAATATATTTGCATTTCATACTTCAAAACCTTCACAGATATCTACGTTATATTTTCTGCTCAGATCATACAACTCCTTCATTTGATGCGCCAACTCACGATCAATTGTTTCACCACCACGTTCCATTACATCCTTTGCTATTTCTTCGGGAGTTCGTGTTGTACTTAACATTTCCTGCATTGAAATCGTATCTGGCTCGAATAGGGTCATTACAAAGAATCCAGATATGATACAACTATGTGGCAAGAATCGTATATATTCCTTTAGCAAACTTTCTTGACTGTAAAAGAAAATTATAGTTTTGGTGAAAAATACGAAAAAGACTTTAAGAAATATGGACATATCTTTAAAAGGCTGCCAGAAAATTTTTTGGAAATAAAGCCCAATATAAAATTATGGATTTATTCCATTTTTTTTTTAAACAAAGCCAAAAACTTTTCTGGCGTTTTTTCGAATTGACTTTCTGGCGTTCTTTTCTCTTTGTAAACCACATAACTTCTGGAAATAAAGCCATCATTTTTGGAAAAAATGCTGGAAAAGTTTTTGGCTTTATTTCCAAACCAAAATAGAAAAACCGACAGAATTTGGCGTCGAAATTTTTGTGCTTTTATTTTCAAGCAATATCTAGCGTTATTTCCTGTGGCATTATTTTCGGGAACTTTTTTAAGGTAACTTTTCTTACCTCAAAAACGCTGGTAACTCTTGTTGTGTATGTTCAACATATGTCGTGGCCAACTGCTTACAGTAGGTATCGAAAATTTCATCAAAATGCGTATGACGCACTTCCGCAAATGTTGATATTGCCAGACAAACAGTTAAATCAATCATAGGTGAGGAGTAACGTACTGTTTGTAAATCAAACATCATGACATCAATAGGACGCTCCGTATCCTATGTAAGAGAATAGGAAAAATTCAGTTTAATTAGTCAACATACATAGGTCTAAGCAATAGTCATACCTCTTCATATTTGAATGCCACATTATTGCGCAAATAATCACCATGACATAGGGTTGCCATTGGTTCTATTGGTTCCACAAGCTTTTTGGCATAACGATAATTATCCGAAACTAAATTTATAAATTTATCTAAAAACTCCTCACTTATCTCGGGATGATACTTTCTTGCTGTTGTTCGCAAACGTTTTAGGCTGTACTCGAGAGTAACCATCCAATCCGGATGCAGTTCAGGTGTAGCATAACGTGGTTCTTTCAAATTCGATATGATCGTGTCGAATAATTTGCGATCAGTTTGTTTGAGAGCATAACAAATGCCATGGAATGTTGCCAAATATTTAACTATAAAATAAACGGAGACATACGGTATGTTAAATGTTTAAAAAGAATTAGGACCCATTACCCATTAACAGCATATGATCCAGCTTAATATTTGTACGATCATTTGACATGCGAAAACCTGCAGCATTAAAATCTTCCAATATTATTGTTGCAGAGTTCCTTTGCAGATCACCATAGTAATATTTGGGCACATTTATTTTTGTTTTAGAAAAATTTAATAATGCTGGCACTATAGCCGTATAAGCTTCGATTTCATTGCTAAATAGCGCACGAAAGTTGATGGAGTCGAAAATCTCTTCGGGTATTTCAGGAGTTTTCTGGAAAGAAAAAAAAATTACAAAAATATTATTATCATATAATAAATCCCACATGGAGAAAAATTCTCGTCATAATTTTTACCCCACTCGAGTAGTAAAAAAATTAAAGTAATTAACACTAAATTTCAAACATTAATTACCTTACCATTTTGACTTTATAATTTTTTGTATTTGAATTTTACAATAAGGTAAATATCATTAAAATATCTAACCATTTTGAGTTTAAAATTCTAGTAAAAATATTTATGTTTGGACAGAGATTTGCTAAATATACAAATGTTATACCTCTGCATCACATGGGCCAGTAGTGCAGAAGATATATTTCAAGCTATCAGACGGACGGACCTCGGTTCGAATCCTACAGCGGTCATTCCTTTTTTTTTAACTTTGCAGTAAGGTAAATATCACTTATATTTTTTCAAAATAATACTAGAATATAAGGTCATTCAAAAATTCTGCATTGACTAAAACAGTACGGTAAAATTTACTTCAGTGGAGAGTTCTCACTATTTTGACTTAAAACTCTGGTAAATTTTATTAGAAAAGAAGTACGTTTTTTCACTGTGCAATTTAAAAAAGTGGCTTTTACAATTCTTTGCAAACCATTCAACTAGCTTCAAGTGCATACATATGGGAGATTCATAGGGATAATGGCCCCCCCAAATTTGTAATTACCTTGCAAAAAACGTATGTTCAACATTACCTTTGTTGTTTTGATATATGCAAAAGAACAACTGAGAATGTGCCTCCCCCCAAAAAAAATTCTAACTACGTCCCTGGGCAGCTTCCGTTAAAATTAATTAAATATGTCATAATAATACCTTTATTAGTATACTTTTCGTTCCTTTAATGTTTTCATATTCGTAATTGATTTGTGCTCTATAGCAGTTGGTTAACATAGATGATTCATCGTAACCAATGAAACTGATTTTGATCGTATGCAGTTTAAGATTTTCCATTTTATCTTCTGACGCGAAAAGTTTTCCAATAAATTTGGTTGTCAAAATTGTTCGCAACCATTGTTCCTCGACTTGGGCTTTCGTTTCCATTTGTTGAAATCTTGCACGCGTTACAGACGCTTGAACCTATCGCATACAACTAAAACTTTTGCGTTTTTAATCATTTTTTTTCTAATGAATACAAGCCAAATCGGTAACATCGCTGAAAGCTTTGAACTTGCAATTGCTTAAGCTTTAATATTACTTACATATATGTAGCTTCCCAGTTTTATCTAAAAAATTAATAAAAATGTTAGTAGAAAACTTTTAATTGCCCTGCAGTCCACACAATACAGAGGCGTACACAGCAAATAGTTTGGGTGTAAAATTCAAACCAAATTGTAATGAATACAAATCCACACCAATTTTGGTATAACATTTATGCTACAACTTGGTATATAAACCGTTTATACATGTTCGTATAAAATGTATACAAATAAAGCATTAATACAATTTACACTGCTTGGTTTAAATTTTATAGTACCACCATACAAAAATCTTTTATACTATTTTTGTATAAATTTTATATAGAAGTTCATATGAAAGTATTTTAAGTCATTTTATATAAAATTCTTATTGTGCTATATAAACCAATTTCACATAATTTTCGAATAAATATTTCGGAATTAAAAAACCAATTCCCCTTTGAGTCTAAGCAAATTATGAGAGGATTTTATAAAAATGCTCTTTAATATGTGGTATCATTTTCTAAACTGTATAAAATAGGTACAAAAACATCGTTCCGGACTTCGGCCATCCCGAAATTATTTTTTGTTATTAATAACTTGAACGCAATATAGCAATGGCAGACACGATGTTATGAAATATGGTCGCATTTTTTTTTACAATTTTAAAATTCGATTAACAAAAAAAAAAAATCAGCGCGATATCCGGTAACCACTTAATATTCTTCATCACAAGAATGGGAGCAACATAACATGTATGTATCAACGACGATTTAATTACATATCGAAATTACCACCTGCTCCGTAACTACTATTTGGAACTACTTAGTTCCTGGGCAGGTCATGCGCTGGTAAGATTAATTGCAGTGTGCTAGCAAGTTCTATATAGGTGATCCTTAGATAACTGTGCTTTTTCGAGTTGTAAAATTGGCAGATAATTTTTTTGGATTTTTGCAAGTTTCTTCATGCTAGCTTGTGTAAACACACTCTTAAAACTCACCTTTTAAGTAGATCAACTACAAGTGTGAATTTACGGCTTTGAGGTCGAAATTAAGAAATTTTACTGCCACGTTTGTGACATTTTAGCCACAGTATGGAAAAATTATGGTTTTGAAGCGTTTTGATGAAAGATATAGTGCATATAATGACAAATTTACACTTCAAGACTAATTTTACAACAGTGTCATGTCTTCAGTGGTCCACTTTTTTATACCCTACCGCCCTGAAGATCAACTATGGTTTCCTGTCCTCTGTCCTAATTAGTTATCCTTGCTCAAAAGTGAAAAAGTCACAGTTTTGACATCTACTTAACAAAAACAGCAACAAGTGAAATTAATTTTTGTCAATGGACTCAGACAGCCGAATTTATTATCAACAAGACATAATGTACCGTTTTTCAGTTGGATCCCTAGTTTCCGAGTTATAAGCCTTTAAAGAAAGGATACCTCTCAATAACACACAAAGGATTTTCTGGACCGAAAAATTAACAAAAATGGTAAGTTTTATTATTTGTATCAAAAACATATTTTATCACAAAAATTTTAAGCCCTTGCAGTCTAAAATCGTATGATAAAATAAGGGTCTATTGTAGATTTAGTGAATGAACAGATGAAATTTTGATTCTGTTAATTTGCAAAGCAATAGTTTGGTAGGGTCATTCACTAAATCTAGCATAGAACTGTCATTCTTCATGCGATTATGGTCTGCAAGGTCTCGAAATTTTTGTAATTAAATTTGTTATTGATAAAAATAATAAAACTTGATTTTTTGTAACTTTTCGGTGTCGAAAAATCCTTTGTACGTTATTGAAATATGTCCTTACTTTAAACGCTTATAACTCGGAAGCTGGGAATCTAATTGAAAAACGGTAAATTATTTCTTGTTGACAATAAATTTGGCTGTCTGAATCCATTGCCAAAAATTAAATTTACTTGTTGTTGTTTTTGTTCTATAGCTTTAAGTAGATGTCAAAACAGTGATTATTTCACTTTTGAGCAAGGATAACTCAGGATTCTGATGGTGTAGAAAAATTTTTGTATTAAAAACATAATTAATAGCCTTCAAGAAAACATCTGTATACTCAAACTTTATATCGAAATATGTTTTTTTGCAGACTCATAAAAAGTGCCACGTTTGTGACATTTTCGTAGTTTATCGCTCATTGTAAAAAACGCTTTTGAGTTCAAGATTTTTCCGAAAGAATTCGGGTCCTTGTATGCAAATCCTACAAAAAAATTGTTTCATGCATAAAATGTACTGCCTGGGAGTGCCGAGTGCCACGTTTGTGACCATAATTTAAAAAAAAAACTCTGTTTGTTTATAAACTGCCCTATAAAAAGCAAACAGATTTCTTTTTGGACGCGTCTGGACATGCTGACCTTTGGGTGATGGATAGTGATCAGAATTAATGCATATGCATTGCAATCTATTGACTGCAACAGAAGTACCATGCAGTAGTAGCATTTATGCATTAAAATGCTTTCAAGAAATTTTTTTTTTTCCAAAACTAGGGGATAGTTTTCAATTCGAAACTGTGCCCTCTAAAAATTATTTAAAACTGGAGATGAGCTCAAAATATTCTATTTCCGTTTTTTGGTCGTTTTTCATCGTTTTGTGTATAAAAAGTAGGGGTAGGACATGCCACGTTTGTGACATTTATGGTATATTTGCAAATTTTTCACAGTAGAGCAATAATTATTTGGTGGTAAAATTGATCCGCTCTATTAGAAAAGCATAGTTTCTAACTTATAGCGTCATTTTTTTGTAAAAAAAAGGCTACTGTATATGTGAAATCGCCAGAGGACACAAAAAGTACAGTTATCTGAGAATCACCTATATGCCGAATCAAATGATATTCTTTTTTATCAGTAATGGATTCCCTTTCTCGTATATTTTATACGTTTCTGAATCCATTACGGATCCTATACGCACCCGATTGCGGGTGAACTCGTTTTGAACTCGTAAATTCGAATTCAAAATGGATTTGCTTTTAATAATGTTAATACTGCTTATATAAAAAACAAATGTTGTAGTGCTTATTTTTAATTAAAATAAAGAAAAAAAAAAAAAAAAAAACCCAAAAAGTTGGTAGGAGACGAACCCGGTATCACGGTGCTATTGACATATATGATGTAGGTTTATCTGATGTTGAGATATAAAGTTTGTATATTAAACAAATTTCTGTTTTTTTTCCTAAGTATTCTGTGTTCTTTCTCTTCCCTTCTTTTGATAAAAAACATTACTCAATTAGAATCAAAAACGTCAGTTCAAACAGAGCTTGAAAAGGTTATAAAAAATCATACGCATTAAAATAAAAAGATAATAAAAAAAAAACAAATAAAAAATGTTTTTTTTTTTATCTCTAACTTTAATTTACGTATTAATTAAAGCAAATCCGTTTTGAGTTCGTATTTGAAGTTCAGAACGGGTCCATCATGCGGATTTAACCAGGTTCGAAACCTACCATAGGTGGGTTTTTATCCTTTTTTTTCTTTTATTTATTTTTAATTGCTAATAAGCTCATTAAATTTTTTTTTTTTTTTGTAAATATACAGCATTAACATTATTAAAAACGAATCCGTTTTGAATTCGTATTTAAGTACGTTTCGGGTACGAAACGGGTCTGCCATGCGGATTTACCAGGGTTCGAATCCTACCATAGGCGGATCGTTATATTTTTTTTTTTAATCGCTAATAAGCGCTTCAAAATGTTTTTTTTTTTTAAAACACCCCAGTGCGCCAAACGATTCATATCTCCGCTTTTTTATCCGTTACTGATCCGTAACCCTTTGGCACACTGGGAAAGCATTAACATTATTAGAAGCAAATCCGTTTTGAATTCGTTTTTGATGTACGCTACGGGTTCGAAACGGATCCGAATCCATTCTTGTGCACATTGGGTGATTTCGAGATACATACATACATTTAAGATAAGATCGTAGGTAAGTTTGCTCTAATGTTGCACAAGCCTAAAGTCTTGATGTCACACAAATTATCTTCGATACTGATCTAGACAGAAGTTAATCTGCTTTCTTTTAGTAGCGTCTTATAATTTCATAGAGTAATCAAAGAATGTGAGTCAGAAAGTCAACTATAATGGAAAATCTTAAAGAAAATATAAATTCTAACAAGTTCTATGCAAATAACACTGGGCAAATTGTGAAAAAGTAAAGGTTTTATTTGATAAGGGGCAAAAAAAAAAAACACAGAGATAATAACTCTCTAAGTCAAGTGCCATACAACTGATTATACTGTTTGGTCGAATTGGTCGAAAGATTAATACTTGCTTGTAAGGTAAGTTATCTTTGAAATTGCAAAACAAAAATTACCAAAAAATTCCGCTGAAAGTACTAAATTCGAATAACTCTATTTTATTGATTTAAAGTATACGCTAAAGTTCAGAAGCGCATTCATGGGGTGTGCTCAGATTATGCGGTGAAAGAGCAGGTCTAGACTAACAAAAACTTGTGCATGATGGGGGGTCTTAAATGTACTCCTGCGAAGTTATAGAGAAAAAACGGATTTTCTAATTTGTTTTAGAAAAAAAATAACTTTCTTGGGTCACCCTAACGTTTTAGGGAAAACATTTTTGAAGAAAACTTTTAGCTTATCATATGAGCTTCTAAAAGTGTACATGGTTTATAGTGTTTAACAAGATTTCACAAAGTCCTGGACCTTTAAAATTGATATTTTAAATTTTTTTCCTACTTTTTGACTTTTGCGGCCATTTTAGCATGAAAAAAGTCCTTTTGATGTACTCTTTTAAAATTTCTTTTGGAATAAACGTAAAATTTTCTTTAATTCGGCTGTGCATTTGAAATACCAGTTTTTTGTTTTGAGTTCAGAAATAAATACTTTTAAGAAACAACACACGCGTTCTTCTTTTGGAGCCTTCAAAGGGATTATTATTGAAAAGCATTTTCTTATGATCTCAAATGAAAATTGGGTTTCATAAATGTGCTACCGAATAAAAGAAAATTTAACGAGAATTAAAAAAACAGTGTTCGAAAGGTATGTTAATAAGACCTTTTTCGTACTAAAATGGCCGCCAAAGTCAAAAAGTAGGAAAAAAAATATATTTTAAATATCAACCTTGAATTTACAGAACTTTGCAAAATCCTTTTAAACTCTATAAGTCAGAAACCGTTTTGGAAAGCTCATACAATTAGATAAAAGTTTCTGATACAAAGGTTTTCTCTAAAACGTTAGGGAAACCCAAGAAATTTTTTTTTTTTTTGTAAAATTAGTCAGAAAATCCTTTTTTTTCAGGGATACATTTTTCTTCGTCTAGGCCACTTCTATCACCTCCCCGGAGCTTTGAAAACTAAACGTTTACATCCTGTTTAAAATAATTTACTCCGAATAAAGTTCCGAAAATTTTTCTTGTATAGGAGGTGCCACGCTCTAGTGACCTTGTATTCGGTCATACTCAGGTTTTGATCAAATAAACCATTCATAACATTTGTGAAATTTGAATTTATTGTCTCTGCGTAACGTTTTGAAAGTAACGTACCGAAGTGGGAAGTGCCATGCCCGAACATACGCACAATTTTATTTTTAATAGCTTAATCTGATCGATACAAAAGAGCGAATAATGTTCTCTTTATTTTTCAACTTTGTGCAGTCAGAGTGTGTAGCAACTGTCACGCATTGTCCAGAGCGCCGGAGTATGGTATAGAACATAGATAGATAAGTACGTCCCTACATCTCATTTATGCATGTTTTATGATATTTATATTGTAACTATTGTTTAATATTATGAAATACCTTTACTACCAGCGTACGCGTTTCCCGTTTGCCTTTATACTCAAAATCGATCTTTGCTTTATAGCATGAGGTCAACATAAATGCCTCATCAGTCCCAATGAATTTCACATCGATTGAATGAATTTTAAACTCAATATCTTTCTCATATGTTGAAAGTAATTTTCCATTAATAATTTTTGGTATAATCTTTGAACGTAACCATTGTTCCTCTATTTGTTCTTTAGTTTCTGCCATCTTTGGATAGAAGTGTCTACACTTTATAGAACTTGATTGCACTACAATTAAATAATAACTAAATTGCGCGCTGATTTTACGAAACCAAGAAGCTATTTACGCATATGATTTTCATTGGGGCAGCTGTTTAGTTGCGCCCTGATCAATTCTCCGTATCCTTATCGGCCGATAGCCTATAGTATGTGCAAACAATCTCTTAAGTTGTATATGCAAAAGTGCTTTAACGAAGACTATTTCGGAGAGCTATGGGAATTGCGGGGAAAAAACTGCGTCAGCTGATCGTTAGCGCGCAAGTGCTGGTCATACATAATTACGTTCGCATACAAGAAGAGAGCAGATAAAGCGTCAGTTTTTTGTAAGAGAATTTATTGAATGAAACAAATTAATCAACGCGCGCCTTTAGTGATATACGAGGGTTGCTATTTATCTATTCGGATAAATCGTTATTCTTCAATTGAGACTCAAACGATAAAAATATGTTGAAAAATAAAAGGATTGTCATACAACCCGCATTCGTAATGATTTTGGGTAAAAAGATCCATTTGAGATAATTTTCTGGTATTGAAATATTAATTAGAACTATAGCTCTGGTACAAAAAATATTTCTTTTGTTTGCAGTAAAATAAAAACTCTTTCAGTTTCAAAGTTTTGGTCAAATATCAACTATGGTCCGTCTAAAATAATGAGCTTTCAATACGGATATATCAGTTGATACCTAGCAACAAAAGTGCTGTTAAATAACAATCTGTGTTAAGTATTGTATTTTAACAACTTATTAAAAATCTGCCAGTCATTGTAGCTACCCAAGATTTTAATGAAGGTGTGCTTGATTTGATTCTTTGTTTTTGTTTTGTACTTATAAATCACAACAACTCAAGATGTTATGTACACTTATCAATTGTCTACTAAGTAGATTAGATAAAATATTAAACGCTATCTAAGCATACGAATTGCTTGAAAGCGACTAATGCTCTTTACATTTTTATTTCAATATTAAGAAAAAACAAAATGGTCTTATTGAAAATTAAATTCTCTACACTATACACAGCATAAATTCCAAATAACTGTATCAGTATATCGTTTTGAATATCATGTTGCTTATTTATGGGATAGGCATAATCCGAGGAAGCGATAGAACTAGAGATACCATATAAATACTTTGGTCTACCGTACCTCCTTGAAAGTATTAAAAACGGAGGCACAAAGTGAGGGGTGTACAATTGACTGATTAGTTTAAAAAAAAACGGTTTTTGGAAATTCCACGATTCTCTCCAAAACCTAAAAGATGGTACCGAAAAAGTGAGCACAATATATTGCATAAAACATTTTATGGACGGATTGACGTTCTTGAAACAAAAAATAACTATGGTTAGGATGGTTCCTAGGAATAAAGTATTTTAACTCCATATATTTTGAATATGAAAATGAAAACTATAGTATCTTATATTCAAAGTTTCTTTTGGACATGTTTTTTTCGATATCTGCATCATTTGTTTTTCATTCTGAGAAAAACCAACGGAGCACTTTTGATTCTACTGAAGGCCCATTTCGGCTAAAAAAACTTATAAAATGGATACCCAAGGGTGCTCTAGAAATGAAAAATATATTCTCAGAAAATTTTTGGCGTTTAAAAATTATAAATTTTTTTTGGGGATATAGATAATATTCGCATTCCAAAATCAATTTTCTTTACGCTCTTCATTTACGCGGTCAAAAAAACGATTTTTTACTCAAAAGCAAGGCACCTAACGAAAAAAGTGTACAAGGCAAAAAATACAACTTTTGAGTCGGTTTTGGGATGAATCAAAATTTCGACCCGGTCTACTGTACAACATACAACTAGCATTGCTGATAGCTCAATTGTACATTGCTATTAGCCTGATACTTAAATCACTACTTCTAAGTAGTATCGAACTGTGAACTGATCCAAGCATTGGTAAAACATTATCTTAATGTTATGAAATACCTTGACAACCAGCGTGCGCGTCTCCCGTTTGCCTTTGTATTCATAGTCGATCTTTGCTTTATAGCATGATGTCAACATGTATGCCTCGTCAGAACCAATAAATTTCACAACGATTGAATGAATTTTAAGCTCAATATCTTTGTCATATGTTGGTAGCAATTTTCCATTAAGAATTTTCGGTATAATCGTCGAACGTAACCATTGTTCCTCTGTTTGTTCTTTAGTTGCTGTTGTTGCCATCTTTTCAAACAATTGTCGTCACTACATAGAACTTGATTACACTACAATTAAGCGATAACTAAATTGTTTCTGCCAAGCGACGATTATCTTCAGAGTACATTAGCTGCTCAGCGCAATTTGTTGTGGGGGAAATCGTGACAGCTGATCGTGAGCGCGCAATAGCTGATAGTGGAGAGCGCCGAGACATGACCGAGCAATTAAAGCTTTTATAATTCAATCAAAAACTTTTATCTCAAGTTAAGTCTCAGTATAGCTAAACATTTTTAAGTATTTAGAAAATTTGTTGAATAGCATGAAAGCAACTGAGAAGTTTGCCACGTATCTATCCGGACATATCCTTTTTTTTTGTAGATGAGTTTCAAAAGTTATTATTATGGATGTGCGTGAAGTTAGCCCTGCCTTGTGGAATTTCCCGAAAAAAAAAGTTGTGTCCGGGTGTGCTCCACTTGTGCTACGTTGTGCCGTATTGGAAATCAAAATCGGTCCAAGGGTTCATTTTTTATAGGGAGGACCATTTTTTTGTGCGAAGTTAGCCCTGCTTTTGTGGAGTTTCCGAAAAAAAAAGTTGTGCCGTGGTGTGCTCGACTTGTGCTGCGTTGTGCCGTATTGGAAATTAAAATCGGTCCAATAGTATAAATTTTATGGGGAGGTCCCTTTTTTGGTGGATACGAAGTTTTGTAGAATTTCCCGAAAAAAAAAGTTCTGCCGTGGTGTGCTCCACTTCAGCTACGTTGTGCCGTATTGGAAAAAAATCGGTCCAAGGATTCACTTTTTATGGGGAGGTCCTTTTTTTTTGTGCAAAGTTAGCCCTACTTTTGTGGAATTTCACGAAAAAAAAGTTGTGCCGGGGTGTGCTGCGTTGTGCCGTATTGAAAATCTAAATCGGTCCAATAGTATAGATTTTATGGGTAGGTTCTTTTTTTGTTGCATGCGAAGTTAGCTCTGCTTTTGTAGAATTTCTCGAAAAAATAAGTTTTGCCGGGGTGTGCTCGACTTGTGCTGCGCTGTGCCGTATTAGAAATCAAAATTAGTCAAATAGTATAGATTTTAAGGGGAGGTCCTTTTTTTGGTGTATGCGAAGTTTGTGGAATTTCCCAAAAAAAAATATGGTGTGCCGGGGTGTCCTCGACTTGTGCCGCGTTGTGCCGTATTGGAAAAAAAAAATCGGTGCATTAGTATAGATTCTATGGGGAAATCCTACCAGGGCCAACTTTTTCGAGAAATTCCACAAAAGCAGGGCTAACTTCGCACAAAAAAAAAAGAACTCCCCATAAAATGTGAACCTGGACCGATTTTTTTTCCTATACATAACAACGTAGCACAAGTGGAGCACACCCCGGCACAACTTTTTTTTCGGGAAATTCCACAAAAGCAGGGCTGACTTCACGCACATTTATTATAGTTGCCTTCCTCATAAAAATGTTTCATAATTTTAGGATTTTCTTACTTTTTATGTTTTATTTATAAAATTTATTTATTAAAGGAACCATTTATAGGAGAATCAACTATATAACAGATGCTTTGATTGCAATGCATTGTCAACATTTTATAGTTGGGCGTTATGAAATTCAAGAATGATGAAGTAAAAAAAATAAGATCCTAAAATTATGCGACATTTTTTTAAATGAAAATGCTGTTTCAATACCATGCATTGTAATGCATCTAATGCCCCAGACAGACGGCAGCCTCTAATGCACATTACAGACGAATAATGTGAAACTTTTTATTGCATGATTTTAGGCATATTTCAAATACATATTTCATAGATATTGACTAAAAGAACACTTTCCAATTCAGGATCTGAAAAATTCAAATTTGCTTTTCTGATGCTTAACTCACTATTAATCTTGTTTTTGATGTTTTAGTATTTTATAGACCCTAAATTGAGAAATTTTCTTTCAGTCAATGTCTATGAAATATTTATTTGAAATATGCCTAAAATCATGCAATAAAAATTTTCACATTATTGCGTCTGTAATATGCATTAGAGCTGCCGTCTGTCTCGGGCATATTGCTTTGGAAGGAGGTCTTTATTGCACTATTAAAAGGCGACCGAGACAAAATATCGAAATCGTTGTAAAAAAAACAAACTGTATTTAAGTAAAATATTACGACGGATGTGTCAGATGATCCTAAGCAACACTTAATCTTAAGATATCTTCGTACGGTATGCAATCTTAGCAATATATTACAAATCTGCCAGTCATTGCAGCTATTCAAGATTTTAATGAAGATAAGCTTGATTATTTATTGTGATCAGTGTTTGTACATTACTAGTAGCAACTTAAAACGATATGCGGATATACATACTTTACATATCAATTATTTTTATATAAGAATAGATAATACATATATTGAATTATACCTTATCACTAAGCAAATACAAGAGTCAAAATTGTACTATTTGATGGCTTCGAATTTTTTTCAGGAGAGTAAAAACACAGATTTAATAATAATTTTTATGAATAATGTTCTACTTAGGACCCTTTTTATGACGGTATTGCTTCTTTTATCAAAATATCATTAACTTAAGAGATAAATGAAGTCTTTTTTTGTATGGAAATTGGATAGTTTACAATGAATTTTTGTTTCAGAAAATTCGATAGGCATTCTGAAGACAAAGTAGTAAGGGTGTAACCTTTGGCCTGGCCAAAAATTAGATACCCTACACTGCAGTATTTTGAAAATTTTTATTATATGGGAGGTGCCATGCCCTCTTCTCCAAACTCGCCCAGTTTTTGCTCAGAGCTTGCGCTTACAATTCGTAGTATTTATGTGTATTTTGGTTGCATTGTCGTGAAAAATACTCCTAGAGTTGCATTTTGAATATATTTTTTGTATGAGCGGTAGGCGTGTCCGTTGACCGATTTTGCTCATTTTCAATCCCTCGAGCTAACTTTGATGGCGGAGGCAGTGTACTAAATTTCATTGCTCAGTTTTCCCAAAAAATGTATTTCCACATACAGCCAGCCAGACAGACGGACATAACTATATCGACTTTTCTATACCTACCACGCCTCCTTCTCTGCGTTACAAACGGAAGGAAAAAGTGAATATACCCTAGTTGTAGGATATTCAAACTAGAGTTGAGATTATAATCTGTCAATTTAAGTCAAAAAATGCGCGACATATTTCAAGCCAATTAATCAATTTCTTAAGGGGACATTCGCTTTTGTAATTGAAAAAGAAAGACACTTTTTAAAAATTTTATTATGAAAAAACTATTATATTTATTGACAAAATTTCTTTTGAACATTGTTAAATATTGTCTAAAAAATATGAAAATTTTTAATTTTTATTTTTAGTTTCCCAAAAGTTACTTTTTAAACGGTAGGATATGTTGTAGACCTCCTGTAACAGATTTTTGAAAAATTCAAAATGGATTTTATTCTTGAGACTCAAAACTATACAATAAGCTTCAAAAATTCATACATTTTTATATTTTGAAGTTTTCGTATGAATATTTATGAAAAATGCAAAAAAATGGCATCTTTTGAGGGTAAGTCATCTCCGTAAAAAAAGGGGGGTATTTTTAAAACTTTCGGAGACTATTTGTTTAATATTTTTAATGAGTAATCGAATGCTCTTTGGTTTTTAAAAATCGGTCGAGTAGATTCGGAGAAAAATGTTTGAAAATTGTTTGAAGATGGTAGTTTCGAGAAAAACGTGTCGAAAGTTTTTTTACTATAATTTTATTGAATAGAAACCGGTTTTTATTCATGGGCATGCGCTGTTACAAATATAGCTGTAACTTTTTTTCTATTACGAATTTCTTAATGAAATTTTTGGAGGCAACTTTTTAAAGTATATAGAATGGAAATATGTAAAAATCTCAAAATCAATTTTTTTGAAAATTACAAAGGCGAATGTCCCCTTAAAAAATTAATTTGTTTTTCAATGCGAGATTGGAATGTCAGTAATTTATTGTAAATGGAAATAATGTTTTGCATAGCTTTAGGCACAAAGATTTTTAGTTCAGGCGTGTCTGTTGACCTACAACACCCATTTTTGGAATATTTCTTAACCAGCAAAATCTTGTTATGCACTCCTTTGATGTTAGAAGCCATACCACTGTGCGGCGTTTTAGCAATTATTAAAAATTCGTTGAAATGAATAAAACATTGTGGACCGCCCATGTGGTTTATTGTTTCCAATGTGATGTAGACCACTCGCATGACATATTGACTGACATATAAACGCATGCTTAGCGGCACATTTGCGAATTGGCTAAAGTGGGTGACACATCAAAATGCAAGGCATTAAAGTGCTGAAGAAATTGATTTATTGGTAACTGTTTGCCTTAATGAATCATGTTGAAATAATAATTGCTTGAACAGCTGCATTTTGGTAACACTAAATAGTAAAGGGTAAAACAAAGAACTGGTATGATTAGATACCAGTTCCGCCCATTTTTAAAACGTACGAAAGAACGCACAAACTACATATAGCCCAGAGCCTAGAGCTATTGTATACGTAGTTTACTGCTTTCTTAAGATTTATCCTTAATATTTCTATACAATTTGTTTAAAAAAAAAACAAATTAAATAGCGCAGCTACTTTGATTTAAATGCTAAAACTGGTACTGCTGATAGATGGCATTTCTGCATCACTGCTATGACTTTGATATTGCGTGACAAATGCAGATTGCCAAGTTCTTTTCTTTTTTTGTGCTCTCAACGCACTATTGGCAACAGGTATGTCAAGCAGCTGGACTTCTTTCTTTCCTCTTCCTAAGGCAGCACTATATAAAAGTTCATAGCAAAGAAGCTTTTACATCTGGTCACAGCGTTGTATCTTTTAAATTGAAGTTACTGCTTGCTGACATAAACAAATAGTTCATGTCAGTATTTTGCACGCAGCCCAACATTCAAATTCAGCCAGCATACGACAATGTAAGTAGTTACTTACTTTTCAAACAGCACGGCAATACTGGTGCAATAAATTTTGTAAAATTTCAAAATTTGCAAAATACGGTAGCAATTGCATTGTCGCTAATTTGCATTTTTTGTCATTAAGGCCTTTGGGCAACAGTATGTAGCTTCAGTGCATTATACTCTTTTAATAGAGATCTGTGCTTGACCGAAACTTTTCTAGCATTTGTAAAAAAATAGCAAAATAATTTCGTGTCTCCTATATTACTTCAAAAATCATGTTTTTTTAACTTTTAGGTTAGGATATCTCAAAAAGCATACCATATAGACCGGATTCGGATTCAGCGTTGACAAATGCATTGAAAATGACTATTCTTGTTTTGAATCGTTTCGTATTTTTTTCCCTTTTTATAAAAAAATTGCATCAGTTAAAGTATTGGTTCTTTTTATACCCTACACCAAGGGTATATTCACTTTGGCCATCCGTTTGTAACGCAGGGAAGGAGGCGTGGCAGATATAGAAAAGTTTATATATTCTTGATCAACGCCACCTCCTGAGTCGATATAGCCAAGGCCGTCTGTCTGTCCGTCTGGCTGGCTGTAAGTGGAAATATATTTTTTTGGGAAAACAGTACAAGATAGTTCAACGAAATTTGATACACTGAGAAAAATCGCTCAATGGACACGCCTACCGCCCATACAAAAAATATATTCAAAATGCAACTTAGGGAGTATTTTTCACGACAATGCAACCAAAATACACACACTAATTGTAAGCGCAAGTTCTCTGAAAAAACTGGGTGAGTTTGAACAAGAGGGCGTGGAAACTCCCATATAAGCAAAAGCTTCAAAACGCTATACTGAAAGCGTTTTTTGAGATAATCGGACCAAATTTGACTCAGACTCAAAGAAATATATTGTAAATGCAAGCTTTAAGCAAAAACTAGGTGGACTTGGACAAGAGGGCGTGGCACCTCCTATACAAGCAAAATTTTTTAGAGGTCGAAAAAAAAAAAATTATTAGAGGTCAAACAAAAAATTTTTTTTTCCTGAAAAATCAAAACCGATAAGCTTTCAAAATGGGCGGCTTAAAGCAAACTTTTTTTTATGTATGGGGATCGATACTATCTAGTGTACACTATAATGTACCATGGAAGCGAAAGGGTTAATTAAAGGCTAACAAGAATGCTTCCACAACAGTACTCGAATTGGAGCAGCTCTTAAACTGTTCAGCATTTGCATCGACTACTGGTTTTAGTATGAACTAACCTGATTAAGTGTTTACATATCGTAGCGGTATGAGAAATATCGTAAACGATAATCTTGTTTCTGTTAAGACCTTCAAGATAATTTTTCACTCGAAAAACCATTGCTTGATAGCCAATACATTCCAAGGAAAAATTGTAGATGATCATATGATGGCCCATTTTAAAAGAAAAAAGGAGTACTATCAAGAGGTAGATTTTGAATGGGTTACCATTCATTTTCAAGAGATACTGGTCTTCTTAAATACCCCTAATAATAACGCACTGAACGCAAAACAGACAAAAGAAGGCGATTACGAGAAATTTGTATGAGGTAATTGGAAAAATTTTAATAAAAGGCGTAACATCTACCATGCAGAAAAAACCTAAAAATGTTATACTGAGGAAGCTACTGAAGGTATTGTAACGAAATTTCACGCAAATACTAGGAACTGTTGAGACTAAAAAAGATGGAAATGATTTTTTGTTAAAACGCTTTTTTTCAAATTTTTCAATAAATTATATAAGGTATCGTACGATAAGTTTTGATAAAATAAAGGTTTTCTAACTATCCAGAGAAAATTAATTTTTGTGTTCCAATATAATTTCTTTATCTAAACCATTCAATGTGAAATGAAACAAAAAAAGAACGTAACTAATTTCTATGTCACGTCGTATAACTTTATTCTAAGACAAAAAGAAAAACTTTTTATATTTTTTTTTATTTAACTGACACAGTTGGTCCAACGCAATGCACGTTTCCTACAATGACCCACAATCACCATATTAACGAGCACGACAACAACACGAACAGAACTCACGTTCCAAAGTTTAATGCCCAAGGCAAAAACAATATCCTTTGTCCGTTGCATATAGGATAAATGTAGCACAAACGCTCAAATGAATTCGATTATATTCAATAATATTGTGCCATTATTACCGTTTTATTGATATTGACAATTTAAGCGCTCTAGGAACGCCACCTGTCTTCCAATCCCAAATTACACTGCAGCAGGCAATCAAGGGGACGGTTGTGTTTTCATAAGGCAATTGTTTCAACACATGTGCTATTTATGCCATCAATGGTAATTAGTTGAAATATCCAATATACGCTCTTCTTATGGCTGTTGTATTGTGCGTGTCCTTTAGACATTTTGACATTTTGAGCAGAAGAATCTCAATGTCTCCATAAAGCCTGATGCCTACTTAAGAAAACTGAAATTGCATTAAGTACAAATGCCGTATGTAATTAATTTTATGTTTGACATTTGCAAGAGATATTTCAAAGGTATATATTTGTAAATTATGTAAATATTAGCATTTAATATGAACACAAATTGTGTTTACCTTACGTTGTCTTTATAGTTCTTACAAGTATTTTGTTCAATTCAATTACATATATAAGTATGTTAGGCGATGGAAAAGTAGAAATTATAATGCATTAAATAAATATGAGTATAATCTTGAGTATGCTGTTGCTTTTTTTTTATTTAAATTCTTTGAAATGTTAACTAAAATTCTTTTTGAATTTTTTAATTGAACTTTTAGTCATATATTTGCAAAGATCGATTTACATATAAATCTATCAATGCTTTTTCTAACACACAATTATGACAAATCAAGGAACATTTTAAAAATACGGCTATAGTGACATATGTTTCGTCTTTCACCACAAAGACTCATCAGACTATTTTTGTTGTAATTATAATTATATTTATTTCACCAAATTAATTATAATTGAAAAATTGCAAGTTTGAAAACTTTTTGTGTTTTTGGCCTGGGCGGGAGTTGAACCAAGGACCTCCAGGTTGGTAGCAGAAGTCGTTACCACTGCACCAGCCTTGCCCGGCTGCGAAGACGACTTTTGCCAGTTTTGTTTGTGTGTTAATACGTATTGATATATCATAATTGTTGTTTTGTGTTATTTATTGATATTGATTTGTCATAATTATGTGTTAGAAAATGCAATAATAGATTTATATGTAAATCGATCTTTGCAAATATATGACTAAAAGTTCAATTAAAAAAATCAATTTTCAATATATAAATGTCATTAAGTAACACACTTCAAAATTCTTAAAATTCTTTTTGAAATAAAATTTACATTTATTTTATACGAGCTATTTTACCCGGCGTTGCTCGGGTTTTGTTTAATTTTCCACTGCAATTCCTTTATATCACTTATTCCACTGAAATTTATTTATTTATTTATTTATATTTATTTAAAAAACAACAGTCATTAGTACAATAAGAAATTGATTCTTTTAACGTACAATAAGAGATGGTCGATACATTTTCAGTTCATAATTAAACTATTTACGTAAAATCTAACAAACAATTTAGGCCTTACATACTAGAGGTGACACAGCCAGTTATATAATAAGAAACATTATAACTTATACGAATAAATAATAATACTAAAATTTATAAATATCTGGAAATTTAAAAAATAAAAAGATAAAAATTTTCAATTTAATTAAAACAAGATTTTAACGCGAAAAATGAACAAAAATTAACTGCTTAAATTTGCCGAAGTTCAAAATACTTTTTAAATCACTATTTAGTGAATTCCAGATTCAAATGGCGTTGATGAAGAATTTTCGAGTTGAATTGAGGTATGTAAATTTTGGAATAATTAAGTTGTTGCATCTATTGGATATGCTGAAACGTAATTTGTCATAAAGATATGGCGGACTTCGGGTATAAATTAATTTATGCAGGAACATGCAATTTCTTGCCATGATATAGTTTTCGATGGAACATCCTAAAATCATCTTACTCATAGCCGAGACGTGATCAAACCTACGTAAGCCATACACATAGCGTGTAGCGTTATTGAAAGCAACTTGCAGCTAATGTAAGGAACTAGAGCCCAATTTACTGTACACAACTTCAAAATAATTTATGTATGGCAGTATTAATTGTAAAACTAATCTGCGTTTTATTTCAACTGGTGTGTATTTCGCAGACATCCTCAAATAACGCAAAGTCATGTAAATTTTGCTTATCACATGATTAATATGGTCAACACAAGTCAGAGCATTATTGAGATGGAAACCAAGACAGGTTGCTTTATTAACAAATTTCAGCGGCATATCTCCAATGAAAATAGTTGGCATACTACCAATTTCAAGTTGACCTCGAGAAATGGGTAATATATAAGACTTGTTGGGGTTAAACACAGCTTATTGCAATTAGCCCAATTAAAAACATTACGCAGATCTTCATTCAGTCTACAAGCTAGATCATCAATAAGGCCAATGCGCCGAGACAAATACATTTGGATATCATCAGCATAAGCATGCAACTTAACACTAGTAGATATCAAAAATATATCATTATTAATAAAAGTGCGTTTTTAAGCAACATAGTACAAGAAAAACTAAAAAACTATTTTTCTGAAATAGTGTGCTAAAACCAAATGATCCGATATATTTAATTTATCGAATTTCATTAAATTGTCACATTCAAAATATCGGTAAAAAAAAAAAAAATTGTATAAAAAAATATTCAAATACATAGGAAAAATCAGTAAAAGCCCAAAAGTATCGGTAAAATTCCAAAAGAATCGAAAGCCCAAAAATATCGGGAAACATCTAAAATATCGATTGAAGTTCAAAAGTAATGAAAAACATCTAAAATAGCAGTGAAAGTCCAAAAATGTCAAAAAATATCTAAAATATCGGTAAATGCCTAAAAATATCGAAAAAATTTAATTACATACATATATATTAGGGCTGTGCAATGAGCTGATCGAACCTGTTCGAGTTTTCGCCACACACGACGAACAAGATCGATCAGCTCAGCTCAACTCAGCTCAACTCAGTTCGTAAGTTCGTGAGTTTTGAGCTGATCGTTTGATCGATCAGCGAATTCGATGTGAGCTGATCGTTTGTTTGTTGAGCTCGTTAGTTATGAGTTTTCTCGTTTGTTTGGTTACGTTCAGCGTGTTCGATATGATTGCAAGTTGCAATCAGCGTTGCAAAAAATGTGTAAGAATTGGGATAAGTTTAAGGTTTAATATTATACACGAATATTAAACAAATATTTTGCATAGTTGTTTTTTGTTTGAACTTCGGCTCTTCGCTGTACACAGCAGAAGCAACTTTCATTATTGCCACATGTTTTTTTTTTGTATTTTTTTATTTCTTTATTTTTTTAGAGTTACCACCTGTTTCTTTTAATAAAATCAAAATTTTTTATCAATAAATTGCTTAAATCATCATTTTCTCTCTATAAATTGACATCTTGGGTTCAAAAACGACGAAACAAAAATTTAGGGCTGCCAGACTTTTTTTGGAAAATTGCATTTCATTGTCAACATTCTTTATTGAAAGTTATGGAATCGTCCCAAAAACCCATAGTAAATTTTTTGGGGTTGCCACCTGGTTTTTTTAATAAAATCAAAATTTTCTTGGAATAAATTGCAAAAATCATCATTTGCTTTCTATAAATTGACATCTTGGGTCCAAAAATAACGAAAGAAAAATTTAAGGTTGCCATATTGAGGTTGCCTGATTTTTTCCGCAAAATTGCATTTGGTTGTTAACTTTTTTTTATTGTTTTTGGACCCAAGACGTCAATTTATAGAGAAAACAATTATGATTTTAGCAATTTATTGAAAAAAAATTTTGGTTTTGTTAAAAAAACGAGGTGGCAATCCCAAACAAATTGGCGTTAGGAAATAGCGCCCAAGGAAATTAATGTGGGTTTTTGGGTCGATTCTATATTTTCCAATAAAGAAAGTTGAAAAAGAAATGCAATTTTCCAAAAAAACGTCTGGCAACCCTGATATGGCAACCCTAAATTTTTGTTTCGTCGCTTTTGGACCCAATATGTACATTTATAGAGAGAAATGATGATTTTAGCAATTTATTGAAAAAAAATTTTGATGTTATTAAAAAAACCAGGTGGCAGCCCCAAAAAATTTACTATGGGTTTTTGGGTGGATTCTATAACTTTCAATAAAGAAAGTTGACAAAGAAATGCAATTTTCCAAAAAAACGTCTTTCGACCCTGATATGGCAACCCCAAATTTGGTTTTGGACCCAAGATGTCAATTTATAGAGAGAAAATTATGATTTTAGCAATTTATTGATAGAAAATTTTGATTTTATTACAAAAAACAGGTGGCAACCCTAAAAAAATTAACTTTTTCATTCAGAATCATTTGTCAAAACGTCTTAGTTTTATTTTCAATTTTATTAAGTTCGAAATTTCAAATTAAGAGCAAAAAAAACAACTATGCAAAATATTTGTTTAATATTCGTGTATGATATTAAACCTTAAGTATTATTTCTAAGCAATTCTTACAACGCTGATTGAAATCATATACATCGCATAACGAACACGCTGAACGTAACCAAACAAACGAGTAAACTCATAACGTACTAGCTCAACAAACAAACGATCAGCTCACAACGAATTCGACGATCGATCAAACGATCAGCTCAAAACTCACGAACTTACGAACTGAGTTGAGCTGAGTTGAGCTGAGCTAAACGAACTCAGTTCGGTACTAAAATTGTGTGAAAAGCTCATAAGTTTTGAGTTTGATCGAACTAGTTCGGCTCGTTGCACAGCCCTAATATATACGTACATAGTTGAAATCGGTAAAAGTGTAAGTGTATCGAAAAACATCCAAAATATCGGTAAAAGACCAAAAGTATCGAATAGAACTAAAATATCCAAAAGGATCGGAAAATATTGAAATACATCAAATAAATCGGTAAAAATTCTAAAATATCGGGAAATATCTAAACCATCGGTATAAATCTAAAAGTATCGAAAAATTTAAGTACATAGAAGAAATCGGCAAAAGTGCAAGTGTTTCAAAGAACATCCAAAATATCGGTAACAGTCAAAATACACACATCGAAGAAATCGTAAAAAGTCCAAAAGTATTGAAAAACATCTAAAATATAGGTAAAAGCTCAATATCGGTATAAATTCAATCGAAAAAATCGGTTAAAGACCAAAACATCGGGAAACATCTAAAATATCAAAAACATTTAGTGTATCGGTAAAAGTCCAAAATTATCAAATATCAACTAAAATATCAGTAAAAGTCCAAAAGTAGAGAAAAATAATGAAATTCATCGAAGAAATCGGTAAAAATCCAAAAATATCGAAAACATCCAAAATATCGGTAAAAATAGAAAAGAATCGAAAAATTTTAAATGTATAATTAAAATAGGTAAAAGTGCATGTGCATCGAAAAACACAAAATATCGGTAATAGTCTAAAATATCGAAAAATACATATCAAATTACATCGAAAAAATCGGTAAAAGTTTAAAAGCACCAAACTTGTTGTGAAAAATACGGAAAACATAACAACAACGCATAATTCAAGAATCATCATAGCATAAACAGCGTAACTGCAAACGTAACTTATTTTTGATAGCATTGAATATTTTCTTCAACAACTTCATACTAAAAAAAAGGATGCTTACCTCTCAAAAAAATCAAAAAAATTGTATGACAGTTTGTTCCTTAGCACAAATAGAATGTTTTTTAAAAAAAAAATATTAAAACCGGCTCGGCATATTTTGCGCTAAAGCAATTTCGTATAAATAGTATGGATAACATGACGTATGAGTAACATTTAATGCGTTGCAAAGCAAATGCATTGCCAGTTTAATTAGATGTTCCTCATACGTCATGCTAAGCAAATATTTAAAATGAACATTTGCAGAAATTAATGAATATACAACCAAATCACTGTGTTTTAAGGCATTTGAGCAGTGCTATGTTGCATAATAATAATTCTACAAAGATCCATGCAACCTTTTACAGTGCTGTCAACATAAATAACTCAGTTTATTCTACATATCAACAGATTAACAGTAACATTTTGACATCACTAATAGGGAAATCTCAAAAAAATGACAGCGCCAACAACAAACTAATATTGTTGTTCTACTTATTATCCTGTTTAGGGTGTTCTAAGAAATTAGCTGTTGTCAGGAAGAAATGTGTGTGTGTGTATAAGAAAACAATAAAAATACAAAATGCAATATACAAACATACACAAACAGACGTCAAAGAGCGAAAAGATAAACTAAAATAAAAATGAACAAAATAAAAATGGAAAGAGCATTTCCGTCGAAAACACATCCTTTTGTTCATGGCTTAAAGGAAAAAAAAAAGAAAGAAAAACAAACACATCCTTTTATAAAGTCATGTCATTTTCATTTTATTCCTCTTAAATAATAAAAAAGGCATAGCATACAAAGTATTCATTTACATATTAGTGCTGTTGTATATATGTGTGTGTCTGCTTGCACACTCTTTTATATGTAAGCAGCATGTGTACATGTGTGTTTTACTATTTCCATTTTGTTGTTGCACACTGTTGCTTTTGTTGACAAAACATTAACATGTGCTACGTGAAATTTGTTTTGTTTTTGCATTATGCTCTCACTCACTGAGAGCTTCCAATGAGTTTGCGCTTTATTTCTCTCAGTTGTGAAAGTTAAGAGAATGCTCCTTGATTGTATCAAATTATAAAGAGAGCAATGGAAAAATGTACTTAGTCCAAAAGTTTTTCTTTCAAAGTCTTAATAAAAACTAAACTGAGATAGAGCTCTGGCAAACTAAAGCTTAAAAGTAATCAGATTTGTCAACATCCTTATACGCTTTCTACTTACTTTTTAGAAATGATTGAAATGACCTATCAGTCTTATTCTTCTATGGTATTAAAAGTGAAAGAAAACAATGCTAATCTTTGCTTCGACTATGGCACATGTCTGATACGAGAATTGTCAAGTTGATCTTTTTGTGTCTAAAATAGCTTGCACTGAGTAACTATTTAAAGTAGGAGTCAAACACCATATTTTGTAATCTATTCATGCTCCAATATTTGTGATCAGGGCAAGCACTTAACCTTCATGACAGAATATGCATTGTTAAGTATGTTATATTGCCACGTTTAATTTAATCGCATCATTAGGCTTGTCAGGAGTTTTTTATCGTAGTTCTTTCCTTCAAGTTCAGTGTGTATATTGCTTGGATTTAAGTTATATCTTATCCAGTGTCACTAAGCTCCATATGGACCAAAAACATATTCTTAAGCACTTCGGTTTCTGTCGTCAAAATCAATGGCCAAATATATCAAACATGCTTTCGGTTATGGAGTAAGACTCTAAGGAAAGTTAATATCTATGTGTATACAAAAAGGCTAACGAAATCGATACAGTCCCTGTTTCTATGCATAAATCTTATCACATTCGCTTGATTTTTTTATGTTGGAAAGTTCGTAAGGAAGAACAATGCATAGGATTTTCTTTTATTTTTGCTTCCTTAATGGAAAAAAATCCTCTCATGGCTAAGCTATTGAATTAATTTTTATGAAATTTGGTTCGTGTTAACACTAAGGAACGATAATATGATCGTTTTAAGTTGACTTTGCCACGCCTCTTAAGGAAAAATGCAGAGACATGGTAGTTGATGAGAATTTGCTTGCTTAAATTAACAGTTGGGTGGTCATTTTAAAGTCAAATCAATATGGTCTTTATGGAATTTAGGCTACAAGGCAAACTCTAGTTTGAGTTTAAGCGAAACCTACGAAAAGTTTATTAATAAAAAGTAACAAAGAATTCCACAAGCAACTAAACATTTAAAATAAAGAGATGCTTTGTCAAACAGACAAAGAGAGAAACTGAGTGCAATACATATAGACTCCTATCAGCTGTTCTTCCACTACTTGGCCTTCATTAAGTTTGCCGGAAATTAAAATTTCCTTTGCCGGATGTTCATTTGCATTAATGCAAAGAGTCCTTTAAATGGCACATTTTGTACTCTTGAAAAACCGTCGCGCGAATTGCAACGCTCTCACAAAGTGAGCAATTTGCTCATGTGTTGTGTATGTGAAAAAGTGTACAATGAATGATGAAGCAAACAAAACGTAGCATGTGTGCAACAATTCAATCAGTTGAATAACGTACGCCAGAGCGTATGGACGTGTGTGCGAACGTAGCCCCAACGAATTCAGTTATAAATACGTGTGCTTAAAGTGAAAAATTCTCAAACAATAATAAGTGAATGAATGTGTGTGCAGTTGGGTGAATGCGAATACTAACACACTAACAAATTAAAAACAAAAGAAAGAAAGGTGGCTGGTGTTTCTTTAGGTTTTTTTTTGAGTATGTCGGTGTGCGGCGGTTGAAATGCCGTTAAACACTATTCAAAACAACGCACCACCATTTTGAAATTTGTTTTCTTTTAACAAAAACCAACATGAATCAAAAATCGCTGTGAACTGAGAAAAAAAAAAAAAAAAAACGCACGCTGTGCAGTGCGGCGTGTCCATTTATTTTGAAACGCGCGCGGTTTTTTTGCGATTGCATTTCTCTTTTTTGTTACTTCAATTTAAGTGCGACAACGAAGTGGAATTTCCCCCTGTCTCACCTCATTTGTGTGCGTTTGTCGTCGTCTCTGTAGTGTATGCGGCGCTGCCCCCGCTCTCAAATAGCAGCATGTGTCTGTATATGAGTGTTCCCAAGTGGATTAGTTTGGAACGTGTCGCGGATGCAGTGCACGATTGCGTTTGTCGTTTCGTCGAAATGTCATTTGTTTTATTTTTAATGATGTGCAGCAGTGGGGATGCCGCCGCCAAAAGCAAAAGCAGCGCTACAGCAGCAGAAACTACCGTGATGGTCTCCTCCACCAAATCAGCAACGACAACACCAACCAAACAGCAGCAACACCCCCTTGTTGTGGAGCACAAAGTGTGAGCAAAATAAAAAGAAAAAAGTCACATTTTATTACTTAAGCAAAGGAAATAAAAAAAAAGTTTAATTTCATTAACAAAAAAACGCCTGCCAAATGCTATCGAGTAAATCAACGCCGCCACCGTCACCATTGTGCACAGTTGCCGGTTGTCGCTCTGGGAGGTGACTTGTGAACGTCGCGTGAAAAGTTTCATGCGAATAATCTTGTGTGCGTATGTGTTGTGAAGTGAAAAATTGAATTTGTGTAAAAATTAAAGAAAGAAAATTTTCCAAAATTTTCGAAAAAGTTTCCACTCTACACCCAATGAGTGAGTCAGTGTTGCTTAAAGTGTTAAAGCGTAAATTGAAAACTTTGACGAAAGTGATAATCAAATAAACGTCACAATAATAAATCTACTAATTTTTTACATCTCAAATGTGAATATTTACATACTACAAATGAAATGCGGTGTTAATAATGGGACGACCACGTTAATTGTTAGGTAAACATTTTAAAATTTTACTATTGTTATTTCCTATCTCTTTTACTCTTATTTGAAATCGTTATATATATTGAAAATTATCGTCAATATCCGATTTAACAGACAAAAATACTTTAAAATATGGATATGTGACGATCCACAAGAAAAAAGCCTTTTTGTGCGCAAACATTTTTTTTTGTATATTCTCAATTCCGTGTACCTTAGGACAACATGGTTCTAACTGTTTTTTTTTTTGCAATTGAGTTATATATTGCAACGTATTAACTAGACTATGCTCTTTCGGTTGCCGATGCTAGAATGTTTCTATCTCATACAGTTGCTCAGATAACACTGAACAACATTGATTTTGTATTTATTTTGTGTTTATTTGCTCACACACCGAGACTTAAGCATGCAATTTTCATCCAACAACCAACCAACCAAGTAAAGATGCGACGATTGTCCAACAGTCAAGCAAAATCGGACAAAAAACGTACATCTTACGTCTAACCGACAACTGACATAGGACAAACTCATGGAAAACTCGTTGGTATTCACAGATTAAACCTTCATTTCCATGGTTAGGCATAAGCATTTCACACTGGGCTAGCTAAATCTGGAGACATCAACAAAAGTTGCTGTAACTAAGCGAGGATGTGAATAAAACACGGATAATCAAGCTATTGGCAAACCAAGTTTACAACCAACTGAATATCGCACAAGCAGAAAATTCCAAACGCACGCCAACGAATTTTACTCTAGGAACTTACGCAAGGGGAGGGCGGCAACAATTTAATAAAAGTAATGAAGGTATTTCCTGTCGGAGATACTTTCTTTCTCTTGGTGGTCGCTGAATAGGTAAGACGTGATCTGCGTTACAATTAACAACCAATGGATACATTTTGTGGACAACTGACGGAGAGGCATGGTCTGTGATGCACTCCACGATGGACAGACGGAGACCTAGGAACAGTGATGGAGGATCATCGTCTGTGATGCTCTCCACGACGGACAGACGGCGACCCAGGACCAGAGACGGAGAGGCATGGTCAGTGATGCACTCAACGACGGCCGGACGGAGACATGCTGGAAACCTGCCCTCGGGTGGGAAGATTAGAATTTAAGGAATGCGATAACTTTTTACGTAGTGAACTTAGATTATATTTATATTATATTATTAACTAGGTTAACATTTAATTTAATGTCTTTCTCTTGGTGGTCGCCGCATAGATTTTAGTGAATAAAGTGAATTATAACGTTTCGAAATGCTGTGCTTTCTTGAAAATATAAATTTTGTAGTGAAGCCTGGACGCCGACGGCTTAACTCCGGCTAACGAAGGAAAGGTATATTACAATGTTAAGCAGGATTTAGTAAGACTAAATAGAGTACGAGGGTCCGTATATTCAGAACTTTTTCTACGTACGTGATGAGATTTAACTGTTCTGGACTTAAAAATGGATAAAGAAAGATTTGTTTCACTCCAAGAGAACAGTCGATTAAGATCACTCTGCAAGTTCTTAATATCAGTTTCAACAGAAATTCTATTGAATTATTTTAAGTCATCAGTGTACCTGTGAGCAAAACTTTTGCTAATTTAAAAGATCTAATGATTATGAACAACTTAAAACACAATGAACCAAGAATGTTTCCATGAGAAGCTCCTGAAAAGGTCAGAAAAGAATAGGATTTAATATTATTGATATCAATAAAACAAACTGAACATTGTAAGTAAGACTGAAACCATAATATTTATATACTCTCGCGAACTAAGGATTCTTTTAGGTTTTTTTACTAGAATTCAGTATTGATTCAAGAAGAACGCTGTTTCTCGGAGAACATTTGTAAGGAAGTCTTTTCCAATGGATTTGTAAATAGATAGGTTAGGTTAGGGTGGCGGCAATACTGCCATATATAGACCACAAGGGTCCATAGTGATTTGTAAATAGACAGAAGTAGCCTCATTATTAAAGTGGGATTAATTCTTAATGCTTCGGTTGCGATGTTATCGTAGCCAGATGGCTTATTGAGCTTTAGTTGTAGAATGCTTAGACATATGTTATAGTTACAATATAATTCACTAAACTAAATACCATGCTTCTGCAAATCTCAAGATTAATCAAAATTTCAAGCAAATGCAAGAGATTTTCGCATCAAAATTTTGTCATTGGGCCTATTTAGATTTGATAAAACAAACCATAAAATTTAATTTCTTTAACATTTTATGAAATTTAAAAATAGAAACCAATTCATAACACAAAAATAACAACAAAGAAATAAGAAAAAATTTATTAATTATGAAATATCGAACCAAAGCTGCAAATTTGCAGTTGTCAGCGATAAATTAACACAAAGCAGAAAAATAAATAAAAATATGAAAAAAAAAAAAAAAAAATATTGCTGAAACATTTGTTAAATTAAAAAATGAACAAGAAATAAAAACAAATACCATAAAGCATGAGCACACGCACACAACGCCAACACAAGTGGGGAAAGTGTTAAAAAACGAAAAGTTGAGAGAAAATTTGTTTGTTGACTTTTCAGCGACATGATGTCAAAGTGAAAAAATAAAAAAAAAACTAAAAAAAGCGTAAATCTCAATTAAAATAAAATCAGAGAGGCCGAAAGACCATGTTTTTTATTTTAGTTAACAAGATTTATACGAAAAATATAGGCATGTTTTTTTTTTCAATATAAATGCAATTTATGATGACATTTATGCTTTCGAAAAAAAATTGGAAATAATAGTGTTAAATTAAATAAATAAATAAACGTTATAACTATATTTTAAATGACGAACAAATTATTTACATTTATTTAATTATTTACATTAAAAATTAACAGTCCGACAGTTTCAAAAACTGCTCGCCGGTGGCCAGGGGTTTGGCTACAAAAATTTATAAGGAAAAAAGCGGCCTTTTGGTTTGAATTCAAAGACCTGGGTAAAGGGCCGTCTACACGCACAGTTATACCTCAAGACTTACCTGTGCAAACTGGTTTGTGCAGGTAAGTCTATGTGTGGACGGCAAATGTCAAGTTTGCACAGTTCAAAAGTGCGGCCTGTGCTTTCTTTGAATTTCCAAAGATTTTTTTGTGCAAACTAAGCTTGCGCAGGTAAATTGGAATGTGTGGACGGCGTACAGGCCGTGCCTTCATTTTGTCGTTTAAATTGCAGTCTTTTAATGCATTTATATTGCATGTGATAGCTCTGTTATGAAAATTATGCGTTTTTTCTTTGATCTATTTTGGAAAACATACAAAAGAAAAAACAATTCAAATGAAAATAAAATTTTTGATGGACGTCATGTTGCTATGAAAATGAAGTATGTATACTGAAAACTGCACAGACTTGCCTGTGTCGTGTGGACGCGATAAAAAAAGTATGCGCAAACTCTCTAGTTTGCACGAACCAGGTTTGCGCAGGTAAGACTGTACGTGTGGACGGCCCTTTAGAGTTTTAATTATTAATTTAATTCGTTTATTGCCTTTGGTTTTGTCTTGCTTAAAATTACTTAATAGTGCGAAAACATGTCTCTCTTCTCTCCATCACTCTCTGCTCCTAGGCGTCATTCTCTCTGCCAACAGCCGTGGTCTAGTATCGTGTAGTAGTAGTACTGCCTATCGCCAAAGAAAGTGCGTCACAGACCGAATGTGTTCTCTCAAAAATACTGTGCTTTCTTGCTTTTCTTCGTATGTCCACTTCGTTTTTGAGAGAGAGCATACCTACATCAAGCTGATCCATCATCGAGCTTAGCGCGTTAGTCCGTTCTCACCACTTAACATTAGCCGTGAGCAGTTATTCAGTTATTTTTTCTGCGATATGTCTGTCTCCTACGTCTTTAATAGAGAGAGCAAACAAACGTAAATCGTGAGCAACTGATACGCTATTAGGTTACTCACGTTTAATGCGGCGGTGCCCGTTACCACCTTACGTTTATTATTCTGTTCCACCTATGAAAGTCTGTTTTGCGATGGAAAAATAGAGAGAACATTTACGGCAAACTGATTCAGAATCCTGTTTGTACGCAAGTCTGCTCTCACCACTTATATATTAGCCGTGAGCAACTGATCCATCATCTGGCTTCTCACGTCTAGTGCGGTGGTCCTCTTCACCGCCCTACGGTATGTACTCTGATCTTTGTATATCTATCTCACACAACCTAGTGCTTTTCCCCACTTAGCACGGCGATTTCTACTACTACGACAACTATACTGCTTGTTTAAAGAAAACCACAGCTGCTACTGCTGCTGTTGTTTGCTGGTCGCTGGCCACGCAAAGACTGCCCCCGTTCACTGCGGTGTGTCTTAATTTATGCTGTTTCCTTGACATCAAAAAAAAAAAAAAAAACGAATGCCAGCTGCGTGTCAAAAACAGCTGTTGCACAGTGTTGCCATATATATCAATTTTGGTGAGGTGGTGGGAATTTTACCCTTAACTAAATTAATGGTTATCTTCCATAGCTAACTATAGGTGCGTTTTTTTCGGCATTCTATCTGGACTTTCTTTAGCACTTTACGATAAATGTATGGGAAAGCAACAACAAATAGCGCTAAGCTAATGCACGTTAAATTAAAGTGGTAAGCTCCGCGGCTAAATATTGTTGCCGTTTGACACCGTTTTTTATTGATTATTAATCGGGTTTTTTTAATCGGTAATTGTGACTTCGCACTTGTTATCGATTGTAAGTTGACATTTGTGTATTGTTGACATTTGTATTGTTTTTTTTTATTAAAAAATATTAAGAAGTGTAATTGAAAATGGCTAAAATTCGTTCAAAACTTAAGCGTCATACCAAAGGTAAAAGCTGAGGACGAGGCCTTTCGTCAACTTCAAATCCAGAGCAGATGAAACATCGGATGAAGGCAAAGTCGCGTTTCTTTCAACCAAATTTGAATATGGGTAAGAAAATTGCTTTATTCAGTAAAAAAAAAATGCATTAATTTATAAATTATAGTGGCAGGAGATGCAGATGCAACTGGCCTAACATTGGAAGCGGTGAAAAAACATGAACAGCGTCAAATGTACAACGCCGAAGCCACAGTAAATGACATCGCAGGAAGCTTGAAATCTTTCAATATGGATGATGATGCTGATGAGGATATGTCCGAAACACAACACGGCACATTTAAGACTTTCAAAACATTTGCATCCAACTACAGCACTTGTACCAACATGAGCTTTAAAAAATTGCCCGTCGGCTTTAGAGGTTCTTCAGATTTGCATAAGGAAATGTTGGCCATATTAACAGCGCTGACGGAAATAATAAAAGAACGTGGCGGTACAGAATCATCTACAGAATATTTTATTTTATTAATGCAACGAATAGAGGCAAGCACTGAGGAGCAGGATATTATTGCTGGTGTGTCTTTATTGGGTATGGGTATAAAATCAGTGCCAGCACCAGTACTTCGTAAAAGTTTCGGAGAGACTGCACAAACACTGTTGTCGTTGTTGCAGCGTTTTATGGAGACAACAAATCAATCGGTCATTAAATACATCATTGGCTGCCTGTCAGTGTTGTTGCGTGCACAAGACTATGCGACCTGGAGTTATAACTCAACTTGGCAGTATATTGATGCGATACTCTCATTTACGACGCATTTAAAACCAAAAGGAGGTAGTTTTTGATTAATTTTTCAATTATGTACTTACTAAATTCTTATAATATACATAGATACGCAAAGCAGCACAACATGCAATTGTGTCCATAGTACATGGCAGTTCATTTATGACAACTTCCAACTCTAATGATGAAAATGGTGATGACAATGAGGCATCTGCAGCAACCAGAACTAATGGAAATTAAATAAAAATAAAATCTCATCCTGCTAGCTAATGATGCTGCTAGCATGCACTCTGGTAAATCTTCTACCTCGCGTTATAGTGCTGGTGGCAAGGGTATACATCGACCTGTTGGGGCCAGTAATGCAGTTTCGATGAAATCGGATTATACAGCTAAATCGGGCAAATCAGCATATTCAGGTTCACTACTACTACTCATCGAAAAAGGCAAAAGGTGATACGAAAAAAAAGGCAAAGTAGATCCATACACTAACATACCATTGAGTAGAAATTCCTTAAATACACGGTAAAATGAGTTGAGACTATTCAAAATCATAATCTAAATAATGAATTCTTTTTTAATTTGATATATAGTTCACGTGCCCAAAATTCACGTGCGATTAAAAACGCTGTTAAAAATTCACGCAAAGGAGCATTCAAAGGTGTGAAAAACAAGATACAAAAATCTTATGAAAAAGAAATGATTGCGGGTTTCTTTTTGAAATCTAAAGTTGATATTTTATTGTAAAAAGCTTGTAAAAAAAAAACAGTTTGAAAGCAAGGCGTGTTAAATTAATTACTGTATAAAATAAAGTTCATTATTACTATGTAAACTAAATAATTCATATTTTTTAAAAGTTTATAGTTATTTGGAACGTTAAACACATTAAAAGTATTAAAATAACTTCTGGCTGTAAATGACCTGAGAAAATTGCTGAATACATTTATTTTTGCATACAAAAGTTGAACTCGTCTTTGAATGAATAACACATACAGTTTATTTAAATCGTCAAAGTATTGCTTCTCAATCAGGCCTGTTCTGTAATCCTCGTGGTTTCAATTACTTTTTACTTAGGAGGTTTTTTTGATGAAAATGGTGAGTCACACGATAAAAAGTATTAAAATCTTTTTTGAGGAAAATTACAGATTCTACAAATAACATTGACTTGCATCAACAAAAAAGTAACCGTTTAGGAAACATTCTTAAAAAACTGCAAAAAGTCGAAAAATTCGACTTTACCGAATATTTACTTTTTAATAAATACTAATGAATATTATTTGTAGAACCTGTAATTCTCCACAAAAAAAGATTCTTATACTTTTTATAGTGTGACTCACCATTTTCATCCAAAAAACCTCCTAAGTGAAAAGTAATTGAAACCACGAGGATTACAGAACAGGCCTGAATATTAGTCGTTGTCCACTTATCATCTGGATTGACTCCAGCCATTGCCTCCTCACGAAGATACAATTTATTCTTGTCATCTAATAAAATTATCGTATGCGTACGACTGCCATAACTGGCTTCTGGTATATGCACCAGAAGGTTCTCCACAATATGGTGCTCGGCGTTGATGATAAACTATTACCAAAACCAAAGTAGCGACCTTCTTCATATTGATCAAGACCCAGTGGTACATTGCTGCAAAGTGGTCAGACAATTTTTCAACAAATTCATTGCTGATACCCTTCTCTTCAAGTAAATTCATAAGTAAATCATATAGACAACCATCGAGCACATCTCCGGCAACAGCAACAGCGTATACTTTATCATTTCACTCGCTTTCAAAAATGCACCTTTTAACAATTTTTTGGTCATTATATTCGCCTTCCTGTGGTGTTCCTTGTAGGAAATTGTGGCTTGCTACGCATTTCACCCATTCGGGTTTATCAGCATTTGGATCAATTTCGGGTTCTTCCTCAGTGTCAACTGTATGATTTACGTTGAAACTGACAACAACGGCTCTACATCAGCGACTTGCAATTTAACAGTGAATCCATCCAAAGCAGTTGGCACAGCTTTGGCTTTTTCTGCCTTACGCTCTGCGACAATTTCTTCAGTTAAAAACTCAACCATTTCGCGTTCACCCTTGGTGTGAATGTGATGTTTAATACCACAACCGCAGCTGCACCCTAAGCTTGGCTTTTCAACATTTAAATCCTAATATTGTTGGATTTTTCGACATGTGCCAAATGCTGTAAGGTTGCACTTACCGAATACATTTTTCAGCGAATTTGCCTTGGCACTGGCGGCGATATTGAAAAACGTAATGTGGCTTTGTTCAAATTATTAATTTTTCTGTATTTTTAGAAAACTATTTAATTTCTTTCAAAGTTAACCAAAAAACAAAAAACCAAAACATAAACAAATGTCAGCTGTTAATAAAGAAGAACATAATTTTCGAAAGTGCTATTCACAATGCAGCGTTTTGTTCGACCACAGTTAGCACATTTAAGCCCACTTTAAGCCCACTTGCCACGAAAACGAACCTTATGATACTTAATTACGACAATAAATCATTATTTTAATTAAGAAATTCATAAATAATTAGTCACTTATGTATAAATAAAATATGATATTAAAAATATGTAATTAATACGAAGCGACGATTTGTAGGAGAAAAATGAGGCTCCGCCAACTTTCCTCCTTACGAGCCTTATGGATTTTTATAAAAATAGGCATGCCTAACCAAGTTCCTGGTCGGGTAGTAGTTATCTTAAGTAGTTATCTTAACTAATTTCGTTCATCTTCAGTTCCACGAGCTACAATAAAAAATGTAATCACTTTCTTTAACTTCATCTCTGTTTTGACATATACAAGACTTTCCCGATCAGACACAGATTGATAATTTAAGAGACAAACAAATGCACTCAAAAGATGATGCCACTTATCATGATAAAATTTTTCTTATGAGAAAACATGGTTGTTGCCTAACTAAAAATTGAGTTATACCTAAGCATCACGCCCTAGCAAATACTTCAAATAATTTCAAGCGCCATTGTTTGCTTCCTTTGTTGTTTATTTTATTTTCGAGTGCTTAATGAAAAAAAAAAAACAAATAAAAATTTCCACAAAATACCAGCGATATTAAAATCCATGCTTGGATCAAACCAATCAAGCTTAACCTTTATGCAAATCTCCATGAAAAACAGCAAATAAAGAAAACCCCCTGACGCGTTACACTGTGCAAATATTCGTAATTTTATGCTTTCGCACTTAAAATATTCAAGCATACAGCTCATTGCTTGCTTTTTTGTATCCCAAAGTGCTATTGAAATTCCATAAATATCCAATTTCAGTCATTAATTTTTGAATATTAAAATTTTATTTAATATCGATGAAACACAACATACTCTGGAGCGCAGTTGCGTAAAGTGGGTAAAGTGTGTGTGCAGGGTGTTTTATGGAATTTTTACAATTTTTCCTTTTTTTTTTTTGATTTTGCTTGGCATTTGCAAATGAGCGCAATATATACGAAAATGTTTCTTCATTTTTATATATGTACTTGCATATCGTGCGTAAAATAAATTTACGTTGGAAAATGATTTATGTCAGAATTTTACGTTGAAAATCACTGATGTTCATTCATTGCTTCATAAATTTTGCTTAACCAAAAAGCGTTTTGTTACCTGAGTGATTTCAATCATTAAAATTTGTGGTATATACATATTTACATACTTATATATAAGTACTTCTATCTTAGCACATGGTATATTATTAACTAAGTTGTTTAACCCAGATATGCCCGAAGTACTACGTGCATGTATTATCGGACATGCGTGAGATGGCTAACAAACGCAGTAAGCGCTGCATTTCATTCAGTTAAGCTTGTGCATTCGTGATAGAGAGTGCTCAGTTACGTATTTCACATTCAAAAGCTTGATATTTAAAAGTGAAGTTCGTGGAATTACAAGAATGGAAAATTATCCCATACGCTTTGAAATTTAAGTTTATTTGCAAATGTTAAAGGTCAAATTTTATTTCTTTTTTATTGACAAAGTAAATACATAATAATATATACGAGTTTTAGTAATTTAGTATTCATTAGACAAATTAAAAATTAGCATCCTATTTGTAGTACTCCAAGCAAATATATACAGAGGCTCACAAAAGTATTCGGAATTTGAAAATTTTTTAAAAAATCGTAAAATTTTTTAATTACGAATTAATTTTTTTTGAATCACTCTTAATAATTATAACGCGGTAAATATCTAGTTTTATTTATTAAAAGAAGCTTTCCTAAAATGTAACTTAAAAATGAAAAAAGAGTTTATAAGCAAAATTCTACTTAAATTCAATACACAAAAGTATTCGGAATTCTAAATAATTTGACAATATTTTAAAAACTAAATAAAAGAATAATCCAAAGGTATTTGGGGCACTCTTAGAATTCAATTTACAGTTAGTTTGCGGTAGCTCAATTCTGTTTTGTCAGTTTTTTTTTTAAGCGAAAAACTTCGTTTTTTAGAAAAAGTACGATGGGAAGAAAACCAGAAGAAACCACTCTTGAATAAAAACTAGTAAGGGTGTAAATTTCGGCCTGGCCAAAAAATAAATACCCTACACTGCAGTATTTTGAAAAGTTTGCTTATATGGGAGGTGCCACGCCCTCTTGTCCCAGTACACCCAGTTTTTGTTCAGAGCTTGCATTTATAGGTTTTAGTGTCAGAGTGAAATTTAGTTGGATTATCTCAAAAAACTCTTTCAGTATAGCATTTTGAATCTTTTGCTTATATGGGAGGTGCCACGCCCCCTTGTCTGATTTCACCCAATTTTTGCTGAGAGCTTTCATTTATAATTCTTAGTGTCTGAGTCAAATTTGGTTCGAATATCTCAAAAACCGCTTTCAGTATAGCGTTTTGAAGCTTTTGCTTATATGGGAGGTGCCACGCCCTCTCGTCCGAATTCGCTCAAATTTTTATCAGAGCTTGCGCTTACAATTCGTAGTACTTATGTGTATTGTGGTTGCATTGTCGTGAAAAATACTCCTAAAATTGCATTTTGAATATAATTTTTGTATGGGCGGTAGGCGTGTCCGTTGACTGATTTTGCTCATTTTCAATCCCCCGAGCTAACTTTGACGACGGAGGCAGTGTACCAATTTTCATTGAAATATCTTGCTCAGTTTTCCCAAAAAGTGTATTTCAACACACAGCCAGCCACCCAGCCAGCCAGCCAGCCAGCCAGCCAGCCAGCCAGCCAGCCAGCCAGCCAGCCAGCCAGCCAGCCAGCCAGCCAGCCAGCCAGCCAGCCAGCCAGCCAGCCAGCCAGCCAGCCAGCCAGCCAGCCAGCCAGCCAGCCACCCAGCCAGACAGACGGACATGGCTATATCGACTCAGGAGGTGACGCTGATCAAGAATATATATACTTTTCTATACCTGCCACGCCTCCTTCTCTGCGTTACAAACGGAAGGACAAAGTGAATATACCCTGGGTGTAGGGTATAAAAATGAGAAAGCGTGAGGATGGAAAATCCCTTTAGGAGATTGCAAGCGGCATTGGAAGAAGTATTTAGACCATCCGCAGCATTATAGAAAGAAAAAAGTTCCATAATTCACAACGCTTTCGTAGATTATCGAAACTAGGCATTCAAGACAGGTCGGATATCATGCGAAAAACTAAAATTCGACCACGTACTTTAGCAGTGGACATTAATAGAAGCCTCACTTAATATAATGGAGCAAAGATAAGTGATGAAACTAATCGCAGGACACTCAGAAATGCTAGTTATAATGGAAAAACTCAACGTTTCAAACCATTTATAAGTAAGACCAACCGCAAAAAGCGCTTAGAGTTTGCAAAAAATCACTTAAATTGCAACGAATGGTTTAGGTTATGTGTTATTTTAAGAGACAATACAAAATATTGTATAAATTGTATCTTTATTATATATAAAAGCGTTTTTTTTTTACCTTACTTATAAATGGTTTGAAACGTTGAGTTTCTCCATTATAACTAGCATTTCTGAGTGTCCTGCGATTAGTTTCATCACTTATCTTTGCTCCATTATATTAAGTGAGGCTTCTATTAATGTCCACTGCTAAAGTACGTGGTCGAATTTTAGTTTTGCGTATGATATCCGACCTATCTTGAATGCCTAGATTCGATAACCTACCAAAGCGTTGTGAATTATGAAATTTTTTTGTTTCTTTAATGCTGCGGATAGTCTAAGTACTTCTTCCAACGCCGCTTCCAATCTCCAAAAGGGATTTTCCATCCTCGCACTTTCTCATTTTTATACCCTACACCCAGGGTATATTCACTTTGTCCTTCCGTTTGTAACGCAGGGAAGGAGGCGTGGCAGATATAGAAAAGTATGTATATTCTTGATCAGCGTCACCTCCTGAGTCGATAAAGCCATGTCGGTCTGTCTGGCTGGGTGGTTGGCTGGGTGGCTGTGTGTTGAAATACACTTTTTGGGAAAACTGAGCAAGATAATTCAATGAAATTTGATACACTGCCTCCGTCGTCAAAGTTAGCTCGCGGGATTGAAAATGAGCGAAATCGGTCAACGGACACGCCTACCGCCGATACAAAAAATATATTCAAAATGCAATTTTAGGACTATTTTTCACGACAATGCAACCAAAATACGCATAAATACTACGAATTGTAAGCGCAATCTCTTAAAAAAAACCGAACGAATTCGGACAAGAGGGCGTGGCACCTACCATATAAGCAAAAGCTTTAAAACGCTATACTGGAAGCGTTTTTTGAGATATTCGAACCCAATTCGACTCAGACACTAAGAATCATAAATGAAAGCTCTCAACAAAAATTTGGTGAAGTCAGACAAGGGGGCGTGGCACCTCCCATATAAGCGAAAGTTTCAAAATGCTATACTGAAAGAGTTTTTTGAGATAATCCAACCAAACTTCACTCAAATATTTAAGACTATAAATGCACGCTCTAAGCTAAAACTAGACGAACTCGGACAAGAGGGCGTGGCACCTCTTATATAAGCAAAAGCTTCAAACTCTATACCTACTGAAAACGTTTTTCACTCAGACACTAAAAACTATAAATGCAAGCTCTGGACCTCCCATAAGAGCAAAATTTTTAAAATACTGCAGTGTAGGGTATTTAATGTTTGGCCAGGCCAAATTTTACACCCTAACTAGTTTTTATTCAAAAGTGGTTTCTTCTGATTTTCTTCCCATCTTACTTTTTCTAAAAAACGCAGTTTTTCGCTTAAAAAAAAAACTGACAAAACAGAACTGAGCTACCGCAAACTAACTGTAAATTGAATTTTAAGAGTGCCCCAAATACCTTTGGATTATTCTTTTATTTCGTTTTTAAAATATTTCCAAATTTTTTAGAATTCCGAATACTTTTGTGTATTGAATTTAAGTAGAATTTTGCTTATAAGCTCTTTTTTTTCATTTTTAAGTTACATTTTAGGAAAGCTTCTTTTAATAAATAAAACTAGATATTTACCGCGTTAAAATTATTAAGAGTGATTCAAAATAAATTAATTCGTAATTAAAAAATTTTACGATTTTTTAAAAAATTTTCAAATTCCGAATACTTTTGTGAGCCTCTATATATCTATGCCAAATTGCAGAGGATTTTTCTTTCTTGCTTTCTTTTTTGGAGGAAAAAACAATTTTTTTTTTAATTTTTGACACTGACATCCAAGGGGGGACCCTTGGGTGAAAAAAAAACCAAAAAAAAAAAATAATGATGCAGAAATACGCGCCGTACCTGAAATCCTTTATATATAAATTTCCAGCCGTTTGGGAGTCTATAAGGAACCCAACAGAAAATTTTGATGCGCATCCCCAAGATGCTATAGCGATGCGCGCCCTTCTCGTATCTAAAGAGCTGATCTATATGCGCATATTTTCTGCGCTATAGGTAGCGAGAGCAAAGCGCATCCAAAGAGCATCTCTGAATGCGAGAGCGATGCGCATTCAAAGAGCATTTCTGGTAGCGAGAACGAAGCGCTTTCGGTCACGTATTTACGCACAAAACAAAATAAGTCAATAAGTCAGCTTCGTAAGAGCACAAGGATGGAGCAGTGGTCTAGCGACTGGCACTGCGATTGAGAGTTGTAGCAACCGTGAGGTGCTTGGTTCAACTCCGGCCCAGACCAAACACAAAAGTTTTTCAACTTGCAATTTTTCAATTATAATTAATTTAGTAAAATAAAAATAGTTATAATTACATCAAAAAAAAAAAAAAAAAATAAAATAATAGTTTGATGTGTCTTTGTGGCGAAAGACGTAAAATTTCAATTAAAAATTAATTTTTTAAATATTTTTATTGTCATCCAAAAAGCATCCAAAGAGCATTTCTGAATGCGAGAGCGATGCGTTTCGAAAGAGCATTTCTGAATGCGAGAGCGATGCGCATCCAAACAGCATTTCTGGATGCGAGAGCGATGCGCATCCAAAGAGCATTTTTGGTAGCGAGAACGAAGCGCTCCCTTCCAATGACATGCCAATGTTAATTTCAGCGCTTTTGGATACGAGGGAGATGCGCTTCACTGCTGCTTAAGAGCGCTTCAGAAGCGCTATTGATGCGCTCCATTCCCCATTGGGAACTTACATATACAGTCGACGTCCAATAATACGAACTATATAATGTCAGGCCCATTCGTAAAATCGAAAAATTCGTATTATCGCAACGAAATTTTGGTCCTTTTTTCTTTTATATTGAGACATATCGTCGGTTTAGAGATAAAACTCATTAACTCGAATATTTGTTTTGAGAGAAAACATCAGTTTACGAAAAAAATTTTCTGAAAAATAGGAAATTTATGAATTTTTTTTCTGAGTAATATGGTACGGAAACGGAAAACACAATTAGGGTATTTCTTAAAACGTGTAAAATCCTCAAAAGCTCGTAAAACTGACAAAGTTCGTATTAATTTTGACAACAATTACGAGTTTACGTGTTTTTTAAGGCATTTACACATTTTAAGGAATACCCTCAATATTTTGATAAAAAACAAAAAAATTTTTGATGGATAAAATATGGAAACTGAGCTAAACGTACTACACTGTTAAGCTCAATTTCCAAAAAAAAAAGAAATACTTAATGAGTTTTGCCACTAAAAGAAGAAATTTAAAGTAAAACACGCCAATTGTACCAGTTAAAAAAGCATGATGTGACCGATTTGGCTAAAATTTGGCATTGTTGTATTACCGATGCGCGAGGATTTTGCTCTGATATTTCTTGTCAAAAAACAGGGTCGCAAAATTGATTTTGGTGATTTTTGTAAATTTTTTAGAAAGACTTCTTTTCAAAAACTCAAACTTTTTTTTCAGATTTTTCGAAACGTTTTATAATTTTTAAACAATTTTTCTCCAAATATTAGAATAAAAGCATTTTAAAACGTTCTAAAAATTCTGAAAAATTTCCCACGTATTCTTTTATGCATTCTAAGCATTTAATGCTTAGCAAAAGAGCAAAGCCTTCTAAGAAAAAAATCTCATTCGTATTATCGAACCGTAAAATTTACCGCTGTTCGTATTATAGAATCACGTGTGGAAGAAATGTTGCATTCGTATCATTGGACATTCGTAATACGGAGCATTCGTATTACTGGACGTCGACTGAATACAATAGAGTGGTCCAAAATCCGAAAATGTTAAAAAGTCAAGGTGCGCGCGACTTTTCTGAATCCTTGGATCCTGCTGATTACAAAAAGTGCTTTGGAACCAAAAAAAAAAAAAAAAATGCGTTTAGATATTCCGCAACGAGCTTGAAGGTACTTTTTTAGAAATTTTTGAGTTTTTGAGTACTTCTTTTAATTTAAACGCTATATCTTTTTAACCAGATAAGGTACTTGCAAAAATTAAATCGCATTTTTTTTAAAATATGTTAAGCCATATTCTGCATTAATAATAATTAATCTACTCATTCCCAATTTTTTTTAACGGCACTTTAAACTTAAAAATTTGTTAATTTTTTGAGGTGTTTGCACTTTCAAGAACAGATTTTTTTCTTATTGTATTTTGCTCTAACGAATTTTTTTTAAAATTTTTATATTTTTATGCATTAATTTTTCTTTAATAAAATTTCAACAACCAAGCTATTAGTAACACTTTTACTCACTAAAAACAATTAAGTATAATTAAATTGGACTTAAAAAAAAAATAAATTTTCATGTTTTCAAGGCATTAAAATAAGATATCTTAATGGGATGACGTAAGGTACCACTTTTTTCTTATAAAATCATCAGTTCCTAATCTTCTGAGTAAAACAACATTCTTCGTAATATCGAAACCTTGACACTTCATGTTATTTTTGGCAAAATAGGTAAACAGATAGTTTTCGTAGATCTTCTAAGGAAACCAAAAAAATATATAAATCAAAAAGAAACTAAAACAGCCATTTTGGATGTATTTGTTGATGCTGATTCCGAATTTGGTCTCAAAATTGCTGTATCTTGTACGGATAAGGAGATATTTTTACATAAACGTATAAGAAACACCGTTTTTGCTCTTTTTAAAGTGATATTACAAGTCAAGGTTACTTCCAACCACAAAAAGTGGTATAGTGGTTAAAAGTGTAAGTCTGTTTCTTTAAAATTCAATTTAAATTACTAATATCTTTTTTATTCTCTGAGTTATTCTAACCTAAACAGTTGAAAAGTGCAAAAAACTGTTTTTTTGTTATTTCTGCTGACGATATTTCGGAGGAACAAAGAGATATCGTTACAATAAAAATTGGGTTTTGAAGAAAAAAGCTGTCACTTTTAACTTCAATACAATGCTGAAAGTTATCATGTCTTGATATAACAGCTTCAAAAATAGCAAAAACGGTGTTTTTTGCATTTTTAGGTTAGGATATCTCATAAACCGTATGAGGTACAGCAATTCTGAGACCGGATTTAGAATCTTCGTGAACGCATACATCGCAAATGACTATTGTTGTTTCGGTTTTATCATGAAAATTTTGAACTCAAGGTTTTTTTTCTGGCCAAATTTGATTACACTTTACGGTTTTTGGTAAGTAAAGTGAAGCTTATGGATTAGTTGTTGAAATTGGTTGATAGATAAATTAATGCCTAAAAAAATAAAAAAATTTCCTGGAGCAAAATAAGAAAAAAATTGGTTCTTGAATGTGCAAACACCTTAAAAAATTAACAAATTTTGAAGTTTAAAGTGCTTTAAAAAAAAAAATGGGAAAGAGTAGGTTAACTACTATTAATGCAAAATTTGGCTCCATATATTCTTAAGAAAATGCAATTTAATTTTTGCAAATACCTTCTCTGGTTAAAAAGATATAGCGTTTAAATTAAAAAACTACTCAAAAACACAAAAATTCCTAAAAAAGTACATTCAAGCACGTTGCGGAATATCTAAACGCAATTTTTTTTTGGTTCCAAAGCACTTTTTGTAATCAGCAGGATCCAAGGATTCAGAAAAGTCGCGCGCACCTTGACTTTTTAACACTTTTGGTTTTTCCATACAAAATTTGGACCACTCTAATATACAAACATTCGCTTTCATCTACTTATATACACACATATATAAAAATGACTGTGTGTGTGTCTGTGTGTCTGAATCATTATCACTAAAGAACTACTCGGCCGATTGAGCTAAAAATTTGGAAATGACTGTATCTCAGGTATGGGAATGTTTGTATGCTATACGCGAAGGTTTCCCAAGACCACCCAAAGACTTCATAGTCGAAACGAGGACCTAAACACGAGAGGGAAAAAATCTGTGGTGAACTATCAACAAACTTCAACTAATAATTTTTTGGAATACCTGAAGGTTCCCGAAGGTCACCCGAAGGCTTGATAGTCAAAACGAAGAATATCTAGGTACAAGAAAGGGAAAAAATCTATGGCGAACTATCAACAAATTTCAACTGATAGTTTTTTGAAATACCTGAAGGTTTCCGAAGGCCACCCGAAGGCTTCATAGTCAAAACGAAGAATATCTATTTATACGAGAGGGAAAAATCTATGGCGGGCTATCAATAAACCCTAACTGATAGCTTTCTGTGATAACCGAACGATCCCGAAGTTCACCCGATGGCTCATAGTCAAAACGAAGATTATCTAGATGGACTAGAGAAAAACATCTATGGCGAACCAGCAACAAGCCTTAATTGATGGTTTCCTGGGACACCCCAGCTATGCTATTGCGAATTTTTAAGATGGTTTAAAATGAAATCAGCTTTCCCATAATACCTAAACTTTTAGTGCTGACTTGGCAGTGGAGTAAATTAACATTTTTATCTGCATCTTCTTAGCTATTGGGAAACAAAATACAAAACAGGCATGCCTAGCGAAGCGGGTAAAGAAGGCTAGTATATATATATAGATTATATATATAGATGACACTCATTTTTCTCCGTGTACCCTTTTCTTATTTTCTACTGGTTTTTTTTATACAATTTTGCCATTTGTTGGAATATTATTGATTTATGTGTGGTTATGTGCTTGTACTTGAGCTATATGCACTAATATGATCTCCGCCTACCGTTCTGGGCGGTAGGCATGTCCTTTGTCCCATTTCGCTCATTTTCAATCACACGAGCTAACTTATATACTTTTCTATACCTGCCACGCCTTCTTCTATGCCCTGGGTGTAGGGTGAAAAGGCCGGTGCCACGCCTCTAAATGGAAAATACGCTTTCCCACTCTGCCACACCTTTAAGTGGAAAATACACTTTCACAGCTAAGCCCGTTCTTTTTTACATAATATTTTATCATATTTTGTATGGATAGAAAACTAATTTCTTTAAACTACATAAAATGTTTTCAACTAACCACAATTGAGCATAAAAAATTTACATTTTCTAAATTAATATTTGACTGCTACCGCGTGTTTTTCAAATTACCAGCTATAAAACATGCAAATAATTTCAACAATTTCAATTTCGACCAAAAAGCATTGAATGGCATAAATTTATGGTCAAATTGAATCTGTTGTCAACGAGGGATGTCATTTGTATTGATTTGATGCAATGCTGTACCACTAATTATAATTAATCAAAACATATTGGTAATCGTATTCTGAACGAAATTGAAAACAGAAGTCCTGGGGGAAAAATAATTTTGTTTAATATGTTGTTTTTTGACTTACACTGCAAAAAATCAGATTTTTTTTTGAAAATATTTCTTTAGATGTCATGTATTTCTTTTTTCAAATAAAACATTGAAAAATTAGTGAAATGGCCAATGTTTTGGCTTGTTTAATTTTATGACATTTAGTGTTTAAATACAATTTCGAGTATATGGTCACCACGACAACGTCTTATTAAGACCATACTATCTATCGTTTTAATTTTGTAGTGCAACTTGTAGCTGGAATACACCGCCACAATGCACAGTGGTTTCATACTTGTTTTGGAAAAAATGGAGTTAAGAAATATTCCAAAAATTTGCGTGATATGTCAACAGATACGTCTTTTTCCCATAAAAAATTAACTTGAATTCGTTATCCCTAAATGTATGCAACACATGACTTTTTTCAGAAAATTGTTGAATTCAATGACATGTTTCAAGTCTAACTTTTTTTGCCTTACATTGTAAGAGTAGATTCTCACCTCTCGTTTTTTATAGTTTAAAGACGTAGGTAGATGTAGCTAACTTAGTAATTTTCAGAAGAAAATTGCAAACGCTGCATTGCAAAGAGTCATTTTAATTTGCGCCATTTAAACCATTTGTGTAATCCAAATAATTTTTTCTAATTTTTTCGAAGTAATTATATGACTTCTTAGAAAAAGTTTAAACGGCACCTTTCGCTATAAAACTGCATCCTTGGCTTTTTGAAATATAGTGGTCGAAAAATTGCTTTTCTTTCGCCAAAATACCACTGTGCATTCTGTTGGCCTACCAACCGATAGCACAAATTTTAATTAAAATTTAAATGTAATGCGATTTAATTACTTGGCGCCACTTGGATGATGTGAAATCTACTTACTTATATACGAACTCGTTTATGAAATAAATATTTTTACGCACATAAATACGTAGATACAGGCAAACGATAATGTCAAGGGGTTAAAAAGACAAAAGCATAAACGCGTGATTGGGCAGTTGTTGCAGTTTTGGTTTTTGTTTTAAACGGAAATGAACGGCAACACCATAAATGAAATAAAACAAAAAAATCAATGGCGGCACACATGATTGAAACAGCAGGTTACATTTAATTTTGTTGTTAATTTTAATGTAAATTTATTTCACACTGATTTCAGTTGTGATTAAAATTACGCCGTAATGATAAAACAATATAGCATTGATATATCACTGGCATGTATTGAACAATAGTTGTTTGTTTTCAATGAAAAATTCAATTTTAATATATGTACCATTGTTGTGAAAATGCTGTGATTGGACCCACAATGACTTGTAGTGATTAACAAAGTATTTTAAGCATTCAATTTTGCATGTATTTTTTGACAAGCATAAAATCTTTGGTCATTACACTAGTTGGAATAATTATTTTGACAAAATCTATTTGTGAATAACGAAAGTTGATTTGCTTATAACGGTGCAGTATTTACAGCTACATATATGCATACCAAATATTTTGTCGTTTACCGTTTCCATTCTTGATAAGAACGAATTTTGTCGGGACATAAGTATTTTGACATTACCTTACGCATTTTAATTCACACAATTCAAATTTATTTCGATTAATTGTAGTGTGCTGAGCAATGTTTGTTTTTGTCGCGTAGTGTTGCTGTATTCGTCAATGAGCATTTTTGTAGGTATAACTTCACTTTAACTGATGTGTAGATAGATCGGCTGGTCCGATTTCAACTAGAAATATTTCGTCTAAGATGCAGATCACTCTACAGATCAGCTGAAGTGTAGTGATAACTTTAAAAAACTTTCTTTTTTTATGAATACGGCAACACTGCACGATCGAAAAATTTTTTGCTTACATTTCTTAGCACACTCCAAATTATCGAAATAAATTTGAATCGTTCCAGTCACAATGATTATGCGTAAGGTGATGTCAAAATACTTATGTCACAACGAAATTAGTATTTTTTTGAACATCATTCTCTCACCATTATTAAACAGTTCTAAACAAAGCAACGTTCGAGGGTTAAAAATAGATTCTGTCAAAATAATTATGCAGGCTATTGTATTTATATTTTTTAATTTATTCCAATCTACCATGTAAATTTGTGCTCTCCGCTTCTCTTTGCTTATAAACTTTATCGCCAACCATAAGCCTCAAATCATAAGCATTTCCTTGTGTAATCAATCAAATTGATTTGAAGTCCTCAACTGCTGCTACCTTAAATCAAATAACACATAGTACTTACGTTTTAGCGCTTGACAGCAGTGATTTTCGTAACAAATTATTATTTAAGCATTTTGGTAAATTTTGATTTTGAGGGAAAACCTCCAACCATTGCATTGTCAAACCTACCCCCCATTCCACATAAGCACACGCACTGCCAAACGGCAACACCGAAATACATTGAAGTGCGCAAAACATCTTCGCAGGAAAATCTGAAACCGAAAATAATAATAAATCCTTGTGAAGCCGCAAAGTGCTGTCAGTGGTGACTGCGGTGGTAGGGAGTTGGTAGTGGTGTTGTTGGTTTCATAAAAGCTCGTGTTTCTGATTTTTGTTTTTCCCTACTCATACACACTTCCTTACTTCATTGCAATTTTAATGGTTTTTCTCCAACTTATTTTTTTTTGTATTTTCTCACATCTTTCTTCTTCTTCTTCTTAAATTAATGCAGTGAATCGAATTTAATTAATTTATTTTAATTTAACATTGATTGATTGCAGTGAATTCATTTTAGACTCTGAACATTTTTCAATTGCCAAAAGAAACCAAAGCATATTTTTTGGGGCTTAGCTAAATTGATATAAATTGTAAATTTATACACTTTTTCGGCTTTGAAGGTAATGAATTAAAGTTTTTTTTTAAATTTTTTGAAACCTTACGCTTTTTGTTTGTTTTTGCGCCCTGAAAATATGCAGGTTTTTTAATTTGGGAATTAATTTTTCCGTCCCGAAACTATGCAAAAATTTTTTTGATTTCTAATTTTACGTACGCCAATTTATTTTTCCGTCGAATATGTGCTATATCTAATTAACTTTTAATTATCCCTTTACAGCATTAAACATTCATGTAATATAATTTAATTAGTTAAACGTTTTAAAATATCTGCCTCAAGTGCTATGTTTTTTCATTGTTATTAAATTGTTAATGTGCATTTTGGTAATGTAAGTATTATATATGCATAGAAAGTTTTTATTCTACAGGGTCCGCCAAATAACTTTTTTTTTTTTGAAAATTCTATAAAAAAAAACTACTGAATATTTTTTGAAATTTCTTTCTTTATTTGAAAGTACAATCTTTCCGGTTAATAATGGAAAATAATTTTATTCAAATGGCTGCCTCGGCTGGCCATGCAGTAGCCTACACGTTCGGTCCAAATTTTAAGCACATTATCGATTGTGTGCAGCTGTATTTCACCAATGGCTTCACGAATATTGTCCTTTGAAGCGTCAATTGTCTCTGGCTTGTCGGCGTAACACTTATCTTTGAGGGCACCCCACAAATAATAGTCCAACGGTGTCAAATCGCGGCTCCGAGGTGGCCAAACGACATCAGCTCTGCGGCTGATAATGCGATCTTCAAAAACAGGGCGCCGTCCTGTTGAAACCAAATGTAGCCAATATCCTCCTCTTCAATTTTTGTGAACAAAAATTCGTTCAACATGGCCCGATAATGATCACCATTGACTGTAACGGCCACTCCGAAGAAAAATGGCCCAATTATGCCTCTGGACCAAAATCCGCACCAAACAGTGACTCGTTTTGGGTGCAGCTTACTATTGGTGAAGAAAGTAAATTGATTTCATCAGTTGGAAAAATTATATCAAAAAAATAGTGAAGTGATCATTTTTGACAAAAAAAATGTTAGATCCGGTTGTGGGCACCCTTAGAAAATCGGCTAAAAATGGGAAAATATGATCATTTTTGACAAAAAAAAATGTTAGATCCGGTTGTGGGCACCCTTAGAAAATCGGCTAAAAATGGGAAATTATGAAATTTAAAGCAATCAAATGGAGAAAAAAGCAAAATTAACTTATTTCGGAGACATTGACTCACAAAAATTTAACAAATTCTGCTCAACGGCTTTAACAAAATCAGCGTCACTGAAAACGTCTGGATTGAATGGCATCATATCTGTTGCCCCGAAACCAGACTTGATTATCTTCGGGTGATGACAGATAATTTTTTTTTGCAAATTAAGCTAGCTAGGTGACGTAATCTCTGGCCCTTGTTGACATTGCTCTTTTGCCAAGCATGATTTTTTGTACCAATCCATGCCCGCCATCTGCTTTTCGGTCTACTTGGCTGGAAACTCAATACCGAGATTTTTTGCAAAGTGTTATGCCACTATGTTTTTTCTACGATATTTTTAAAGGGCCTATTGGTTCTTTCCTTTCCACTAAAAAAGAGTAAAATGGCATAAGAATACCATTAAGATTAGAAACGTTGGCATCCACGATGATATTTCAGTAAAACAAACGCTTTAAATAAAAAAAGATGGATGCCCACACCCGGACCACTTCGGGGCCCATACTTGACTTTGATAGCCACTTTGAAAAGCAATGAGCAAATTATGTTGTGTGAATATTTTGGTTGCATTCTGTTTTGAATCACAAAATATAAAAAATTTACCGCATAAATATATATTTCATTCAGCTTTTCGATTGATTCACTTAGATTTATCGCGCTTGGAGAATGATTGAAAAAAACTTTTGTGTTGACTTTTACTTATTCAAAAATTATTTTCTTCTCAGCATCAAGCAAATGCGCCTGTTTGCTCCGGTAAATGCACAAAAATTTCGTGCTGTCATAACACGCGCTTAACATTTGTCAGAATAGCCGCACTTGTTTTGTGTCAAAAGTCACGGGGGGAGGGGGGGTGCCAACACCCGAACCCTGCCTGCTGGCGATACTCTTCCCCTATATATTCATACGTTAGAAAAAAATGTTTCCTACCTTAGTTACTATGTTAGGAACGGAGCATGACTTTAAATTATACACCATTGGAAAAATATTTGTGTGTAAATGTTCATAAAGTTAAAATTATTTTAATATTTTGCTATTAGGCCTGGTAAAATTTAAAATTGTCTCAAAAATGTTTCGCCAAAAAAATTTCGAAAAATGTGTATCCAAAAATTTTTTAAAAATGTGTTGCTAGAAGTGTCGAAAAATGTGGTACCAAAAAATGTGCCGACAATTGTGTAAAAAAAGTTTCGCCAAAAAAAGTGTCATCGCCAAAATAGCTTATAAAAATGTGTCGCTAAAAAAGTGTCGAAAATGTGTTGCCAAAAAAAGTTCAAAAATGTGTCACCAAAAAAGGGTTGAAAATGTGTCGCCAAAAAAAGTAGGACATTATGATATTGTTAAAATAGAAGTAATTGGAATACATTTTTTTTTCTCATTTTCCGTTTTGAAATGGTATGACCATAGATAATATTGGGATCCAAAAATTGACTTTTTTTGCATTTTTCAATTACTTTCGTGTTTGGAAAAACGCTTTTTTACTCAAAAGTAAGGCATCGTACGAAAAATCTGTGTGAGACATAAAATGCTTTAAATTGATCAAAAAATATGTTTGAATTTTTTCAGAATTTTTTGAGACATTTTATAATATTTTATATTTTATATTTATAATTTCTCAAAAATTAGGTCAAAAAAAATAAAAAAAAAAATGAATCCAAAAATTCTGAAAAGGAACACACACAATCCTTGAACAATTTCAAGTATTTTATGCTTCAGACAATTTAATCGTAAGATGTCTTGCTATTGAGTAAAAAATCGTTTTTCCAGCCGCGTAATTAAAAAAGCAAGTATCGACTTTTGGAACCGAACATTAACTATACTGCAAAAAAATGTGTAAACTTTGCAAACCCAAAAATTTTGCAAAAATATAATCTTTGTTTTAGAAGCAAATTTGGAAGAAAAAAAGTCATGAGCTCAATACACATTTTTTTTTTGTCAAAATGGGCCTACAGATGAATTAAAAGTGCTCCACTGGTTTTTCTCGGAACAAAGAAAACAAAAAAAAAAATTAGGGTATCGTTTTAAAGAGTCATTCAAACATTTGCGATGGAAGAATATAAAGTTCAACTTTATCTAATGCTCAATTAAATACACTCACCAAGTAAAAAAAAAAATGTTTTCTTTAAACATTTTTGAATTTACCCAAAAACAAAAAAGGAAAATTCTCATTAATTTCCTTTAACAAATAAAGCGCTTTTGTAATTTTAAAATGTCATTTATTGCAAACAAATACAAAAACAAAATGGAAAAATTTTCACCCAATCACGTTGCAAAAAGGGTTGCTTGTGCTGCCCAGTGTATCCGTTTTGTTGTGGGTCGCAAAATTTGCTACAAATTAATGCGAACAATACGTGCAAATATTTATTATTTCCACAGCATTATAATTTATGACTTTATTTAGGGAAAAAGTTTTCCGCCAACTCCCAGCATTATTGTTGGTCTCATTTACTTGGCGTGGCGGCTCATCTTCATTAAGGCGCGCAATGCCGCCAGTGCGAAGCCATTTATTTGCCTTAGAATGTTATAAACTCAGAGATTTTATATTTTGCTTCATTTTACGGTTATTTTTGCATTCTTTACGCTTATTTTTATTATGCTGTTTGTCATTACATCGCATTTGGCATATTTTCGCTGTATTTGATGCCTAAGCAACAGCAGAGATACCCGAGGAGCATAAATTGCGCTTCATACCTGGTGAGCTGAGCGCTGCTGATGATGTTGCCCTTTTAACAACAACACGCCACCTTTTGCTGCAAATCTGATGATGGTGGTTGACTGACGCTTGCAGGGATTCACTTACACATTTTTACGATAATGTCGCATAATAAAAGCGATTTAAGTTGCGGGTATGACAGCAAGTATTCCTGCTTTGCTTAGTGAGCAAAATAAAATCAAATGAAGCAAAAATGTGAAAAACGTGGAACTTTTAAAGTTTGCAAATAATGATTTTTTTTTTTTATTTATCCAAAATCTTTGTTCAACATTTTATTTTATTTTTTACATTTTATTTTTGAAAGTGGCAGTAGGTGGTAGGTAAAATAAAAAATGATTTGTTTGAACAGCGCTTGAAGCAATTTGTTAGGATTTGTTTAGCTAAAAAACTGCGCACTATGGGTAGAACTGAAAGATTTTTCTATAACTTTTTTTTTATGTTATATTTCGAAATATCTTTAGCGGCTATCAATAGTTTTTGAAATTATTGAAGTGCATACAAAGCTTGATAAAAGAGTAAACACATCAGCAAGATAAACTATATTCAAGTAGGGTTATCACTTTTAGAAAAATATTGCGTGGGAGTAACGCGTGTGATGTTACTTAAAAGTATTTTTTTCTTATCTCAATTTAAAAATTGGTATGACAAATGTACTAGCGAATTTTAGAAAATCAAACGAGGGTGCCAGAAAAAATCATAAAAAAACATATAAATGGGATCCTTTTCGAACTAAAATGGCCGCCAAAGTCAAAAAGTAGGAAAAAAATGGAAAATATCAATTTAAATATCCAGAACTTAGCGAAATCCTTTAAAACCATATAATTCAAGTACACTCTTGAAAAAGCCTCACAATTTGCTAAGTTTTTTTTTTAAAAAAGGTTTTTCCAAAAACATTAGGGTGACCCAAGAAAATGTTTTTGGTAAAATAAGTCGTAAAATCAGGTTTTCCCTAGAACTCTAAAGTGGTACATTTTTCGTTAGTCTAGTCCTCCACTATTACTTCCCAGAAGCTTCATATCCAAAATTTTAACACAACAGAATGTGCTTATTGCTTTTCAAAATGGCTGTCAAAGTCGGTTGTGGGCACCCAACAGGGTTGGTTGTGGGCACCAATCTTTCTTTCTTTAATGCATGTGATTTACTGAAATACCGTCGTGGATGTCAACATTATAAATTTAAATGGTGTTCTTATCGCCTTTTTACGCTTTTCTTAGTGGAAAGGAAAGAATCAATAGGCCTTTTAAAGATATCGCAGAAAAAAGTTGTTTTCATTAAGTGTGGGTGGTAAGGTGGCATACCACTTTGCAAAAAATCTTGGTATTCTGTTTCCAGACAAGTGAACCAAGGAACAGATGGCAGAAATGGATTGGTATTGACGCTGAAGACTATCAAATCTGGTTTCAGGGCAACATTCACGATGCCATTCGATCTAGAGGTTTTCAGTGACGCTGATTTTGTTGAAGCCGTTGAGCAGAATTCGTAGAATTTGCGTGAGTCAATGTTTCCAAAATAAATTAATTTTGCTTTCTTTTCCATTTAATTGCGTTTAACTTCATATTTTCCCATTTTTCGCCGATCTTCTAAGGGTGCCCACAACCGGCCAAAAATTTTTTTTTTTTGTCTAGAATGATCACTTCACTATTATTTTCATTTAATTTTTCTAACTGACGAAATCAATTTACTTTCTTCACCAGTAGTCAGCTAATCTCTCTAGCTTTTCATTGATACTTATATGTCTGCATAATATACATTTGGTCCAAGGATGATATTTGTAGTGGAATCGTACTTTTTTTGGTACTATTGACATTACAAAAGTACTGAAGTACTTTCGACTCTAAAAAGTCCTTTCGTGATTTTTTGTGTTACTTAGTATGTGAATTTGTTATAGAATTTCGCAAAATCTACACTGGCGGAGTGCATTTTCTCAATAGCTAAAATTCTGTACTACTCCATTGTAATTGATGAAAGTACGGACATCAGTACAGTTAGAAACTTAGCAATTGAGGCGTTGCGAGCAAGAACGCCCTAAGTAAAAAAACCGCGATACGAAATATTTCAATTAAAAGTTTCTAAATTGTGATCAAAGAACAAACCATTGTTTAAACTTTGAGAAAACCAACTTATTCAATTAATACTGACAGAATTTTCAAATAAAGACAATCTAAATTATTGTATATGAGAAAAATTTTTAACCCCTTTTGAAAATTTTTATATTTTCTCGTTCAGGGCACTTTTCTCGTCATATTAAAAAAAAAATTAAGAAAATCCGTCAGGCGCTTTTTTTTTAAATCGAATTTTTCGTTTTTGGACAAAGTTGAGTTAAGTCAAAAATAACATGCGAAAACTTAAACCAATAAAAAAAATAAGAACAGTCGTTTTTAGCTAAATTTTTGATGCTGAATTTAAATTCATTAACAAAATCGCTCTATCGCTACAGAATTTTGAGATATCCTAACCTAAAATTTTATTTTTTTACAACAAATTCAAATTTCCCGAAGGACAACAATCAGAAAAACAATTTTTTGTTGTTTTCTTGATGCCTCGTTTATAACAACAAAAATACTTCAATAATTTCTAAAAATTCTGAGGACTACAACACACACGAAAAATTTTTTGTTGTTTTTTTTTTCTATACGAAACAACAAAAACAATTTTTCATACAATAAATGTTTAATTCCGCAAAATTTTGACAAGCTCAAAAAATAACAACAAAAATTATTTTTGTGATTGTTGTATTTCTGCAAAATTTGCGTAATATTGAAATATTCTTTTTGTTGTAGTTCAGCCAAAATTGGCTCACTTTTGTTCTACGCTGACACCCTTGATGTAAATTAAAAGTACTTATCTTTGTTTACAAAACCTTATTTAAATTATATCAATATCTTATTTTTTTTAGGAATCATCCTAACCTAAAAATTTAAAAAGGAACAAAAACATGATTTTTGACTTTTTTGGAGGCTACATAGAGAAGGCACGAAATTTTACTTTGAAAATTGTTATATACTAATTTATTTAAATAAAAATGCAAGTCCTTCTCGTCAAATAATGCGCGGGTGAAGCAAATAAATTAACTCTAGGCTACAAAAATAAAAAGTACCCAAAGTACTATTGGCTTTTTAAAAAAAAGTACCATTGAAGAAGTTCGAATATCATGCCTGATTTGGTCATAAGATATGAGTCGAAAATCAAATGGTGTCCACACCCGACACTATTCCCTTATATATTACATACTTATGTACTTATATTGAACGAAAAAAAAAAATAAAAATAAATTACACACACGTCATATTAAGCAAATTACATTTTTTACATGTATGTACATGAAAAATAATGAGCGAAAGTTTTTCTGTTTAAAACCACTTTTATTTTAAATTAAAAGCTTTAAGTCCTTAGTTACCTAAGTACTTAGCTCTTACGTTACACTGTAGGTACGACAGCAACCTGACGGCGCAGCAGATTGGCAGTGTTGCATTACCTTGAGCGGTAAGCAAGGATTTTTTGCAGATTGGCTGTATATTTGTTAAGCTAAATCTGCTGCAGGGCGTACTAAACGCCAGCACGAAAAACAATTTTAAAATGTGATTTTGTGTGCTGCCGCTATTTTTGCTGCTGGTGGTGGTGTCGCATTTGCTGTTGCTACTTTTTTGGTGTTTGCATTGCCGTTGCCATCGCCATCGCACAGTTCATCCAAGAAATTGACGGTATCTCATGGCTGTGTTTCAGTGCCGTAACGGTTTAAGCTCCAGGTTGTTGCTTGTGTTAGAGATTTTCTAAATTTGTGGAATTTTTTGTTTGATGTAAGTTGTTTGGCTTTAAAACGTTACAGAATTGAAGTGGAAATATGTTGTATATTAAATTTAGAAATTTTGCATGGAATTTAAGTTTTGTGACATTTTCTCACTCTTTTTTTCAATTTTTGATTTCACAAATATATTTCATCTATCATTAGAAACTTTTTTAAAAAAAACCACAATTTTAGCAAACTTGCTGAAATTTTACAAAACACTAACTAATCTTTGTGCTTCTAGCGACATGTCCTTGGGTCATCTAAAGTTCATGTCGCATTATACCTATAACACTCTCTCCCACTTGACCAAATGCGTATCACCATCACCATCACTTGTATGAACAATGTGCAACATCCAAAGTTGCGAATTTTTTATGCCAAAAATGGGAACTTAAATACCTTTTCATGCAGCTTACATGTTACTGCTAGTGCTGCACGGACAACGGCGATGTCACGAACTTCATAATTAATTACTTTGTTTGTTTTAGTCAAAAATGCAACGCTTCGAGCATTAAACACAATGCAACATTGCTCGTGGCAATAGCGGTGACATTCAGTGTACTGCCACTTCCGTTGACACCTGGCGTTTTTTTTTTCAGCACTGCCGTAGGCAACACCTGCAGTGGACTGGTACTTTTCATTCAAAATAAAATAATAAATTATTTCATTCTGAAGAATTATTTTCTTGAAATATCAAGATATAATCAAAAATTTGTTTTAACTGATATTTTTTCGTTACTTTGGAAATGTTTTCTTACATTCTCTAAGAAATGGCTCTACTGCGTTTAATTCTGTCTCAAAAACTGGGCTTTTTTGGATCGTACTGGCGGATATAGCAATTTTATGGTCTTTTACATTTTTTTTCTGCAAATTTTTGCTTCCCATTACTAAGTTGTAACAAGCCTTTTGGATGTGGTCTGGGCGGCCAAGGATTTGGCGACAAAAATTTATAAAGGAAAATAACAGCCTCTTGGTTTGCATTCAAAGACATGGGTTGAAGTTTTAATTTCTTACATTATTTTTATTTTATTCGACTTTCTCTTTACTCATCACCACTCTTCACTCCTGGTCTCTGATCAAAAGCCTAAGTGAGAAACTGAGTGTGTACTCTCGGAAAAATGTGTATTATCGGTTCTGTGCGTAAGTCTGTTCTTATTACTTTAACGCGAATCTTGTTTTATTCGTTTTGGGCTCTTTTTTGTGAATTTTTTTTTTGGTCCAATCGATGGGAAAAGGTCGAAAATATATTTTGGTCATGACCAGAGTTGGCTCCGGGTCCTCTAAGTGGCCGATTTGGGCCCATTTATGTAAAAGAAATTTATTGCACCAATCGATGGGGAAAGTTCGAAAACAGATTTAAGACATGACCAGAGGTGTCTCTGACCCCGCAAAGTGACCAATTTGGGCCCATTTTGGTGAAAAATTTTTATTCCACCAATCGATGGGGAAAGGTCGAAAATAGATTTTGGACATGACCCAGGGTGTCTCCGATCCCTCTATGTGACCGATTTGGGCCCATTTTGGTGAAAAATTTTATTGCATCAATTGATGGGGAAAGGTCGAAAATAGATTTTGGACATGACCCAGGGTGTCTCCGATCCTTCTGAGTGACCGATTTGGGCCCATTTTGGTGAAAAATTTTACTGCACCAATTGATGGGGAAAGGTCGAAAATAGATTTTGTACATGACCAGAGGCGACCCCGACCCCTCTAAGTGACCATTTTGGGCCCATTTTTTAAAATAAAATTATTGCTTCAATCGATGGGAAAAGGTCAAAAATAGATCTCGGACATGACCATAGGTGTCTTCGACCCCTTTAAGTAACCGCTTTGGGTCTTAAGAGTCCAGTAGGGTGTAATGAGAAATCTTCTGTTACTCGCGCTGAAGTTTTGTTGCGCAAAACTCGCCTGGAAGAGTTGTTTATTCATCGCGAAGATGCTTGATTTGCAATGATCTTCCAGAAGAGTGTAAGGAGGAATCTTCTGTCACACGCGCTGAAGTTTTATCGCGCAAAACTCGCCTGGAAGAGTTGTATATTCATCGCGAAGATGATTTGCAATGATCTCCCAGAAGAGTATAAGGAGGAATCTTCTTTTACTCGCGGAAAGCTCGCGTTCGTATAGAAGAGCTTTAAATGCATCCCCAAAAAGTTGGATGATTGTCCGCAATTGAAAATGTTTGCTGGGATGTATGTCTATTTCACACTTGAGAGATAGAGAGCACACTGATGGCATACTGATTCATTATCGGTCTACTCACGTTTAATGTTGTGATCCTCCTTACAGCCCTACTTAACTTTCCTGCTCTACGTCTGTCTATATCGCACGACTTAATCTTACCACTCGTTCTACTTGCTGCTTCCTTGTACGACAAAATTCAAGGTCAGATCGCATCTACGAATAACTGATTCATTATTGGACATTTAGTTAATGTGGCTCTTCACCCATGCGCTAATCCCAGGCAACCGATTCATTATCGGGCAACGCGTGCTTGGTGCGGCGGTCTCTATGTTACTTATTCCCACCACTACTACAACTTTTTTAACTATGGTGGTTTAAATCAACCAATACCTTGTTTTTTTTTTGGGTTCCTGCTTACCAAACTCTGCTAATGCTGCTTATGTTGTTGACTAGTCGCCGGCCACGCAAAGACTGCGTGTCAAAAACAGCTGATGCATAGTGATTCCGTTTGCGTGTTCTAAGTAAGTGTCGTGGGGATTTTACCCTAAAATTATTATGTGGTAAATATTATATTACGAGTACCGAAAGTATCGAAAACTTAAGACATCGATGTTTCCCGTCCATTCGCTAACAACAATAGTTTTTAACGATTTTGTTTTGTCTACCATTTTGTGCTGTACAAATTCAAAATTAATGCATTTGAGCAGTGTATTTTTTACGTTTTTTCAGCCAAGTATTTTATTGTATTCTCTGAAAGAGTTAGCTGTTGGAGTGTAAATCCATTTATTTTCGCTTTATTTTTATGGGATATTTGTTTAGATGCTAATATTTTAATTTTGTTTTCATAAATTGAAATTGAATAAAGAAATAAACAAAAAAAATTCTTTTTTTAAATTTATGCATTGAATATGCAAATATTACAATGATTTTCCGATTTATTTAAAAATTTATTTTTTTGAGGGTTTTTTTTTTATTTAAAAAACTTAAAGTAAAAATGTAAAAAAATTAATTATTGAAATTAATTGATAGGCATAATGTGCGGCGTTAATCTCATGTTGCAATTTTGATTGACACTTTATGACATTTAATTAATTTTGTGGTTTTAAATAAAAAATTGTTGAAATTGACAAGTTATAAATAGATAACCATTATGTGCTCAAATTAAATGCATTTTTATTTTAAAAATATTTTTAACATATAATTCAACTTCAAATATTAATTACTGCGTTTGTGACCAAAATGTGCTCAGTAGCTTATAGTCATATGAACTGGTAGCGAAAATTGACCCTAGAAGTAACTTCTGTAACTATTTTGATCCCTTGCTCATTGTCTTATGTTTTACTTGTTTCGATCTTGGACATTTCAGTTTCTAACATTTGGTTCAAAGACATCCTGGACAAGCACTGCACAAAATGTGAAAAAAACTCGTATGTTCCATAATGAATTTAAAAATAGAATGTAAAACATTTTCATATAAAAGTATAAAAATGTACGTATAAGTGCACTCAAAAATTCCTCCACTTTACAAAAGTGATCAAATGTTTCAGAAGCTTACGAGGGAGAACAAAACAAAAAACATCAAAACTAAACCAGCGAGAAAAGCGAAATAACAAACTTTTCATTTTGTGTAGTGTTCGTGCACCCTGATATTTGTATTGGCAGGCCTGTGCGTGTATGGTTTAGACAGTGGCGTAAAAACTTATAATTTAGTGGGGGTATTCATTGAACACTTTTAGAAATTCACATTGCAGTTATTTAACACTTAAGTTCAACAATGTCAATTTCTTCCACAAAAATCTGAAAAAATTATCCAATTCTGATAGTTACTTTTACTACCGAATGCAATATGCTCGTAGAGTCCGACATTTTCTTATCGATTGAAGCCAGACGGATACTCACCGATAGTGAACAGATGTACATTTTGAAATGTTTAAGAGAATCAGAGCTTCATAGTATCAGGTCCTTACATGGACATCCCAAAGCCAAAATAATATAAAATTTTAACTAGAATCGAAATTCGGAGGTGCCGCTTTTTTCTCAGCACTACTTTTCTCACGTGGAGTAGTTCTGATAAATTTTTTGAGTTCAAAAGTGCCTTGGAGTTCTTTAAATTTAAATTTTTTTTGTTGTTGATAAAATAAGAAAAAAATCTTCCAAAAAAGGGTTCTGATGACAGTTCCAGATAGACTTTGAAGAGATCTACATAAAATCCTTGAAGAAATTTCCCAAAATATTTTTCATGTTAATTGCTAAATAAGGTTTCATTGGCTATTCAGCAAAAATATTGTATTGTATTGAATCAATTAAAAAAAAAAAAAAAATTAAACTGGGCTTTCGCAAAGGTTCGTTTCTTCCCTAAGTGAAGTTATTTTGCGATTTACAATACATGAAAAAGTAAATTTTCTTTAAAACTCTTGAAGTGCTACCCAGAACTCTGATATCCTTTACGATGATTTTTTTTTCTTGAGTGACGGATGGAACCTTATTAAGCGATTAACATGAAAGAACAAATAGTTTGGAAAATTGTTTCGAGGATTATCCGTAGAACTTTTCGAATTTAAAAAAAAAAAAACAACCGGGTCCAGAATTCTTTCTTGTGAACTCAAGTATGTTATTAATACTTATCTTTGCGAATAAAATGGCGCCGAGCAAAACAAGGCACACCTTCGACTTTCTGTCTAATTTCGCAGAAAAATTTCGAACAATTCCCAACGAACTCAGAAAACAATTTTCAGTTTTCAAAAATTCCGGAGCCAACTTAAAATGAGTACAATGAGGAATAAAGCCGTAAAAATATAAGAAAGTGAAAACCTCCAACAATATGACAAACGGTAAAAATGCTGACAAGATTATATCTACGTAGGAATCAAATAGCAAACCTGAGAGTAAACAGATCATAAAAATCACCCACAAAAGTTTTCCGCAAAAATATTATAGAAAATCTAAAAATTGAGTCATGGATACGAGTATTATTAAAGAAAGTACATGTTCTTAATTAGCGGAAAAATTACT